>JAQIVE010004616.1:0-14259 GCA_034698285.1 Sminthurinus bimaculatus | reverse complement strand
ACAACATATTATCTATGTATACGTCACACAACTCGTTAATTAAGTTTCCTGTGGTGAACGAGTGTTTATTTATGGACTGCAAAAACATATACACATACATAATTTTCTCTGGACGAAAGATTAATATCGAAACTCGAATTATTTATAGAAGGTAAAGAACCACTCTTGAATGGAAATTTTCTTCTCTAACAACATTATACAGAGGGTTGAAACGTTTATGTGAACAAATTGGATGGATAAATGTATGGAGACAAACGTATATATTATGTACCTACATACCTATGCATTGCTTTGCAGTTTGCATCGGTAGAATAGATATCATAGCATTCAGTTGGAAAAAACAATTCATTTCTGAGCCATGTTTGTATCTGGTGCCGGATTGATGAAAATTGAGTTGAACAGTGTTGACATTTAGGGTTAGTTTTTATTTAAATTTTTCCAAGCATGCATAATGCATACATTCACGTTCGTACGTATGTATTGTACATTGTACATACATCTATCTCTGCGGTGGTCTTGCTCACTTTGATGTTAATTACAGTTTTCCAGTCAATTAAACACAAATACGAGCTTCATTTACGCAGGTTGCTTTCAGTTTCATTCAATTTGTAAGAACAAAACATGGACGCATATATGTATGTATGTATGTTTACGTAGTCCCATGTTTTGATCTCCCTCGAGGATCATAAATATGGTAAATTTTCATTGAAAATGTCATCTATAACAGAGTAGTTATTTAAAGACCCTGTGTAAAGCAGAACAATTGTCTTTAATGTTTCAGTTTAAAAGCACTAAACTTCATTGTTCCTGAAAATGATTGTGGAATTAAAACATAAACTACCTATCAGCACATTTCTCTGTGTTCTTGTGATGCCGTGTAAAGTATACGATGCATAAATGTGCATATTATGCACGTATGTACCATGTACAGTGAAAGCAGGCTAATACCCACTTATAAAACCTACTTAACCGGATTAATGTCCAGTACAGTTGAAACACAAGCAGGAGAAGTTGGTTAAAGTATAATATGTATGTAGGTCGCGTAGTATGCATGTCTAAAATATAAATATACGTACAAACACTGTGGATATTGCGAAAGAATTTAAATGGTGAACTTTCCCTGAAAATCTTGCTAATCATCATGGGAGCTGCATATTGAAGTTCTGTGTAAAGTGTAGCTTATCCCATCATTTTCAATTTCTCTTTCCATTTCCTCCGCCTCCTCCTTCAAAATTCCAGGCTTGATAAAGTCATGAGCTGGAAACTCATATGAACCCCGGCACGGGGTGAAACAGTGTTCATTAAACGTAAAGGTGATGTAAAATTTATGTTACACTATACAATGTGGATAACCAGGGAGAATGGAATATTTAGCCGCTCTCTACTGTGCATTTGGTCTAGTCATCTAGGTTGAAAGTCAGCTCACAATCAGTGGCTGGAGAAACCGCAAACATGTTCAGCGAGCCACAAAAGCCAAAAAGAGGATGAAATGAAAATGTTGGAAATGTAGTTATCAAGAAATGCGGAACGGAACGTCGCAAGCAGGAGAATGTGCAATTCACCAACCTACTATCAAATCTCATCATCATATACATATTTTGTACATCGGGGCGCTTGTACTGCAAAGTCCGTTATTTCTTGCAAAAAGCTAACGAGGAACATATACAAAGATTAATCTAAATCGTGGCAAAGGCACGATTCGGGTACTCGCTTTTGTAGCTGCGCTACAGCGAGTAGGTAGCGAAGCTGTCACGTCCACCAAGTCCGCAACTAAATCTTATGTCCTTACCTAGTTTAATCGGTGCATAATTGGTGAACAATTTTTCATATTTGGTGCACAATTGGTGCACAATGGTGCCCAATTTGATATATTTGGTGCAAAATCGTGAAAACCTTTATTATGCATTAGTTATTGCACAATTTCTCAAATTTGGTGCCAAATAGTTCAGAAAAACATTTGGTGGTGGCAGCACAATGTAGGGGTTAACAGACAGACAGACAGGCAGACGAACGGGCGGACGGACAGATCTGGTCGGAATAGTAGGGCAGCTTCGCTACCCTAAAAAGCGGAGGCATAAAAGGGAAAAGGCATTGAAAAGGGAGAGAGTAAGAATAATAGCAACCGAGCAGTTGTACGGTACAACTGCAGCATGCAGTATTCTGCTAATTTTTGTATCCAGTATCTTTTGCATCAAAGCGAACGTGGAAAAGGCGGAAATTAATCCAATATCCCTTACACCAAATGATGCGGAGCGAAAATGAAAAGTTTTTAAAAGCCCACGTCAAAGTAAAGAGGCTTCGTGAGAAACTCCTTCCTCTTCTTTATCTTTACTTTCGTAGAAAATTGATGAGGATGAAGAATGTATTAGGTTAGGTAAAGGCTACATACGAAACGTATTGTACATAAGTTTAATCAGTGGTCTCTTACATTTAACTGAGAACTATAAGGCTTCCTTCAGGGTCAGTCTCCATTCATGTGTACAACAAAACATTGGATGTAGGTCAGGTACATAATGAAGATTCTACCCAAATGAAAGAATTGGAACTATGAGTTTGACGTTTTACACAGACTCAATCATAGAATATTGCCAAGGATTTCATGGAGGGCCTATAATGAAAACATTTCTTCAACATACATACTTTGCAGACAGTTTATATGTAAAAGTCTATTTATCTAACAATAACTTATGGTACAGTGTACCTCTGTGTGTAAAATGACGATGTAAGCTGTATGTGCAATGTGCACGTATATATCCACCATCTAACCCGCACTTTCTCTTTCCCTTTTCATTGTGAAAAATAGAAACTCGTGTTCTCTGTTTTCACCATTGCCTTCTTTTGTAAGTCTCACTACTTTTGTCCCTTTACAAGTGTGCACATCATGTTAATTTATGGACTGTATCACTAATGCAATACAATGGAATCCTTGAATTGTTTAACATGACGGCGCCTGCAACAGTGCAAAATGTAATGCAAAATGGCAAGTCCTTTCATACCTCTGTTTTAATATTCGGGATGTTGCTTCAATTGTCCTCGACGTCATAGAAATCATGTGTCCACAGCAAAATCTTACACCGAATTTTACTAGGAAATCCTCGGCAGTGGCAACTTTTAAACAATAAATTTGTAAAACAAAGAATACCTTTTAATCACCGAGTAATCACGTTAATTCAGTTTTAATTAAGCTTCCCTTCCGCTGCTCACCCTTTTAATGCATGTCTTAGTATAGTTTAATTCCTCAAAATAAATTGCATTTCCTGCTCAATAAATTATACAACAGTATGGAAATGGAGTCCTGAAATTTCTTTGAGATGATTGGCAAAGAATATATACAGCAGCTTGCAATTTGCACTAGTTAAAAACAAAGACCAAGTAAAGATCATGATAGTTGCGTATGCAATGTACATATGTGCATGCATACTCTGTGACTTTTAGATTTGAGATTACAAATTATAAATTGTAGCAGATTTCTAAGTTGCCCCTATCTTCCAATCTTTGAATAACTATCACTACAACTTCTTCATGAACTTCCCATGAAAATTCGCCCCTTTACGGTCTGGAATTTCAAAGAAAGACAAAGTTCTTGGGGAGACTAAAATCCGGAATTGCTGCAGAGATAAAAGAGAAATCCAATTTCCCTGCTTTATTATTAGTTAAAAGTAGAAATAAGAATTAAATTGGTGCATGTATGTATGGCAAGATTACCAAGTATAACTATAACATTATGTATATAGGTGGGGGTATATGCTTGCCTGCTTTATAATTTACAAATAACGAAGAGGAAAAGTGAGCCAATCGAGCTGAATTTAATAATTAAATTGAATGGATGAACGAAGAAGAAAGTAATGTGGTTTTAATTGTGGTCGTTATAACGTGGAATGATGATCCACTCCACGGCACAGCTTATGTATGTGCTGAGACATGATGAAAAACGAAAAACGTTTTGCTCAAGAATATGTCTGTCGGTTCTCATTACACACACACAGTATACCTACCTACATACATATAGTTTATAGTAATGCATTATATTACAGTACATACATTGACTTGAAAAATATTGCACACGTTGTGTAGGATACTGAAAACGGAACTAATTCGTAGTTAATGGGATGAACTACAGTTAAGATGGGAATTGACCAGGTTGCTCAACCTAACTCTACCAATTTTGTTCCACTATTATGGGCATTAAATTATTGCTATGAGAATTAAATATTAAACATAAGGGCTGCAAAACTCCAACTTCAAAAGAAATGTATGTACATTGTACATGTGCTCCAGGAGTTCCAACAAAGCAAGAAAAAGGTACCCATTAACCACAATGATTTCTTGGATTACCACTTACCATTACCCACAATGACCTAGCTTATTATACACATACCTTTTTTATTCGTGCTCCTTCTGCAGATCAGCTGCTAGCTAACCAGTAATCAAGTTATGTATATAACATGTATCATGCATCTATATATGTATAATATGACGACTCAATAGTAGTGCACAATTAATACGTAATATTAGCAGTTACTATCCCATTCTGGTGATTGAGTCAATCCCTGGTCATCATAACCTCCAATTGAGCAAAACCACCCCGAATTTTCAATGTAATTGTTATTGCTAGTCTCCCCCGTACAACCCGTTATCTCATAGCAATTAGCAACAAGGAGTGTATTATAATTTATAATATACTGAAATCTTGTTTCCAAGTTCCGTTCATACTTAATCATGGAAACTTTTACCTTACTGGAACTTCACCCGCAAACTGTTATTGTAGTTACGTATAGGCAACGGCTTGTAGTTTTCGATCTTCCTTTTGAGCTTTTTTTCCAGTAAGCATGGATGTTATTATGACCTTGTGTTTGCTAATTTAACTACTGTCGTTCTCAAAGTAAAAGCAATTAACTTTTGTTATTTCAAAAATGATTGAAAGATTCTCGTAAGACAGTGACTCTCGTATAAAGTCAAACATGAAACTAGTTTGTTGTTTACTATTTACTATCCTTAGTAAAAGTTCATCAAATTTGCCTTCTTTTATTATTTTCATCATTACTTTGCCTTTATTACCCTTGTCTTTGATGTAGTCGATGCAGATTGTCTTTCTTTTTACATCTCTATTAGTATTAATCACCATTCATGTTCCACCGCCATAAAAAATGTTCTATATTCTTCGCCCTAAAGAGGAGATACAAAGTTGAAAACTTTCTATTAGCAGTTAGTATTGACAAAAAATTAAAGCATAGCATTCGTTTTAACGAAGTTGTTTTATATGCTATACATGACCGTTAAATAATATAAGTGTGTAATTATGTGCACAACTGGGAAAAAATCAAACAAGTAAACTAAAGTTTTTAAGAATATCGGCACTTTTCTTTCTGTGCTCTATATTTTGTACGTTTGTTTTATGAGGAACCTTGACCTTGCTAAGGTGACGTTGCTGCATGTAAAATACACTGAACTGCAAAAAGTAATAGCTTCTCCCGGATTTGCATCTGGAAAATCTATCATGCTTTGGGAATCTGCTTAGATGGCCATCTACAAAAAATCCACAGCTTGAAGTTTAAAACTCAGATACATAGCACCTATTATGTATTGTGTTACAATAGATCATTGTGAATTACGACTGCTGCCAGTGTTAAATCATTACTAAATATTGTGGGCAGTCGCAATCGTTCCTGACCCCGAATAAAATGTTTCTCTATATATAGAGTATAGCTCGTCACTGATTGTGAGTTTCATATGATTGAGTTCCTCAATATTGTTAAACATATACAACTTTTACTCACGTCACACTCCATTTTCATCTCATTACTTATCCTGCGAGCTTCCGTAGAGACCAAAGGCAAAGACCGTGGAACCAGTCGCAGGAGCGAAAAGAGAAAGTTGTAAAAACACTATGGAGTTACAGTGTAGTATGGGATTAGAATGGTACTTACTTACGTGAGTGGAATGCAGATAGGAGATACCTACCACATACATGTATATACCATAACATTATCGTTAAAGCCGAGCATTATGAATCAAATTCCAGTTTACAACAAGCCGCCTCCCTTGTATTCAAACTATATGGGAGTAGATGTTTGTGTATTACAAGTGAAAAGCTTTCTATGATGAAAAGAGGAAATGTACAGGGGAATGGAATTCATTCATTTAGTTGACTCTGCCCTTTCTGTCGTTTTTGTGGCTTTAATATCCCTTTTCATTTCCAATTTTGTGTATTTTAAGTATGTTCTCTTATCATTGTCATTCTCAGAATCGCAATGAAGTTTGCTGAACAGCATGAAACAATACAGTAGTAGAAAGAGTGTAAATGCATGCTTATAGTATTTATATGCATGAATGGTAAATAGTCTCTATTTTTTATTAAATGACACTCCAAATTTTACTTTCTCCATGCTAATATATGGTGAAAGTAAAATTTGGAGTGCCATTTAATGAAAAACGGAAAGAACGTATAAGGAACAATAAAGGGTAATGTCACAGTACAATACATCAACCACGAAAATGACACAAACAAAATAACAGCATTCTGGCGAAATTTTTGATAACTTGTAGATATTACATGTGCTGCTATACAAAAGTTATCAAAATATTATCATTCAGTGCCATGGCTGAAAATGACAGTTTGGGTGAGAACTTCTATTTTAATAAAAATGGCCAAAATGCAGTGAAAATTAGATTTTTGATTCCCTAGAAATCCGAGTTGTATTTTTTCGCATGATTTTGTTAGAGCCTCCGGACAAAAATTGATTTTTGGATTTTGGCCCCCATTTTTTGCATAAAACTGCTTTCGAGTGCGAAAAATTTGATGAATTTGCCTTGTCAAAAAGCCGTGATTCGGTAAAAAAAAATTACTACAGTTTATGGGGTCAGTATTGGCCGAATTTCGTGCAGGCACTATAAACTATAAACCCAATAAAATTCCTTTAAATATTTGGCATTGACACATGCAGTAAGAATATAGTGGTAACATTATGTGATGACAATGATGATGATACCGCTTTGAATGCAAATAATTTATGAAAAGAAAACAAATTAAACGTATTAACAATGTAGAATAAATGTTGAATAATAATCTTGACAGTCTCGTCTAGGACTGAAACTAGTACGCTGTTTACCAGCTCACCCGTCTCATGTGGAGCAAATCGATGTATGCACCTGAATACAGGACTCGCTGGAGGAGGAGATGGTCTGCGAAAAAATTGCAGCAATGCCAATTCCCACCAACTTCCTCAGCCCATCATGTATCGACCTTCCCACCATGTCAAGTATGCAGACGAAGAAGACATTGTGGAATTAAAGTCTGCCTCGTCCGATCCTCCGAACCTCATTTCGCCGCTCAAACCTCATCAATATGTACGGACGAGTTGTAATTTATAAAATAAGCTCACACATGTCCATTTCAACATTTGCTATATAACCTCAAATCAAACGTATTTTGTTCATATTATGATTTTTACTTGTTATATTATGTAAGGACTGACTGACTGGAACGGGCCTTCTAAGAAATATGAGGCGAAATGGGAAAACAGAGGAAAAAAGAAATCCGTAAGTTCGAAAAGGTATCACACAAAAAACTAATGCGGTCCGTTCACCTATACAGTAATGATTACATTCTAATTGTTAATTGTAAAATACATCCAAAAT
The DNA here is from genome assembly GCA_034698285.1 of Sminthurinus bimaculatus. NCBI lineage: Eukaryota > Metazoa > Arthropoda > Collembola > Symphypleona > Katiannidae > Sminthurinus > Sminthurinus bimaculatus. Next base: position 6,621 of record JAQIVE010004616.1, on the reverse strand, counting down.
AAGGTGTTCGCCGTCAGTGTTTACTTGATGCCCATGGTATTAAAAATATGAGATTGCAACCCGTTTTGGCAAATGTAAACATTTAACACAACTGATTACGAATGTTGCGGTGTGATATCGCAATCTATCTTATTCTATCTGGTCACTCAACAATCATATTGGTATTTTGGTATATTGGCTTGATTTTATGTTTCCAAATCGAGATGTACCTATAACCCATTATTTATAACCCAGGACTGTACTCTCCGTGTATTTGAATCTGTAGTCGACTGCTAATTTGGAATAAATTAGCATTGTTTAACAATATTGCACGTAGTTTTAAAATTCAGTATTAAAATACCTAACAAATTTTCAAAGTTTCAAACCGAAACGCCAATTAATATTATACTATAAACTATAGAGTTTCTATAAAAAATAAAGTATTGCACGGGAAAGGCCAATCAACTGTTAAAAACATTCTGTATGCCAATTAGGCTGTAAGACTGAAAACTTTTTACGCAATGCCAACGTATTTGAAAAAATGTACTAAATCATTTGTTTAATTTCAAAAATATGTTTAAAAACTGTACGTACATATGCTCAGAAAATTGAATTTATGGAAAGGACGCAGAAATATGTATGATATCTAAAATACCTAAGTATGTATAGTGAACTAAATAGCTTTATGATGCAAACAAATGTTTGTAGAGATTATTCTTGTCTGTGACAAAGCATACAAATACTATATATACAATATTATACAGGTTTACCTTTCTTCCACTGACAACCCCGTGATTATTGTTCTTGTTGTATACTAGTACTCTACATACTGTAGAATCAACCCACTCGTACACTTTTGCCATAGAGATATATAATACTACACAATTCATAAATTCATTCATTCATTCATAAAGACGTGAATGAATTTATGAATCGTGTAGTATTATTTCTCTGTGGCAAAAGTGTACGAGTGGGTTGATTCTACAGTATGTACTACAAAAAATGTGTGATGTCGTTTCCCACCGTCAAAATAAAAATATGTATGTATACATGTTCTTGTCTGTACCCATGATCTGGATCTTTTAAATAGCTAAAACCTAAACCTACTTTTACAACATGCACATTAAACATTGCATTGAGTAGAAGTATAAAACAATCTTAAAACTCACACATGTGTTTTACAATTAGAATAGTTTATAATTTATAAACTATTCTAATTTTAAAACACGTGTGTGCACAATGCACAAATGTAACCAATAATAATTCTATAATTCTATTTCCTGCACAAAGAATAACGTCTCTAGTGACTTGACAGCCAAGAAACGTTGCGCTCTAAGGAGGAGATGCAATTATTGCATAGTCTCGAATAGATCAACGACCAATCAGTTGATCAATTTGTTTGCGCACATACACGTTAAATGCAAAGACGTTTCTGCGGACATATACATGTACGTCCATATACAAAATTGATCGACTGATCGATTCGAGACTATGAATTATTGGTATTATTTCCAACTAAAATAGAGAAGAAAGCCCAAACGAAGTTTGCCCGGAGACAGTGAAAGCATATAATGCCGTATTTAAATACAAGAAAGTCAATTTGAAGTTTTTATGTACCTATATGTGTGTAGTTGGTTAAAAATACTAGCTAACTTATGGTTCTTCATTAAATTATTCAAAGCCATTGACTTAAAGAGCTTATAAATATGTATATGACAATTATATCTATATTTTCAGTAGGATTTTGAAGTCGAAATGTTCTGTAAATGTACTGGTATGACTAAAAATGACATTATGAGTTACCTATATTGACTATTGTATTAAATATAATGTGCATATACATACAACAAAGAAACACATAATGCACAATATATTACAAATGTATTACAAATTACAAATCCTCCTGTTTATTGGTACAAATTTCTAAATAAAGTCACTAATACTATGCATTATATGATACCGATTGTCACTTACGGTCAATTACTGTGTTCAGCTTGTGCATATTACATTATTACTGCTCATGACTGGTGTCACAAACATTGTACACTTCAACATAAAATAAGGTGAGCGAACTGTTTTGGGAGAAATAGAAAGGGATGCAAAAATTGCTAGTTGCCACAAAATCTTGAATCCAAACTTTTAGATGAAAAACATTTAAAATGCAAAAAGGTACTTCATTTGTTCGTTCAAGTATCAATTATAAACTTCTCGTCGCCATTTTTTATTGCAATACATGGTATGGTATGGTATTATAAAAATTACAAAGGATTCTTGTATGCCACACATCAAAAACATGTATTTCTAGCTCATGCCGCTATTAAAAAATAAATTACACGACCAACAAATATACTGTACATACCATATTGCACAGTTTAAGTACATTAACCTATTGTAATTAAAGTTTAAATTTGTGCGTCATGAAAAACTTTGCAGAGACATTTTCATCACAAAAACTATTCAAAATTCCAGTATTCATACATGATTAATTGTAAACTCAAGACAAACATACTCTAAGTTTTTATGGCTCGGCATAATTTTAATATGTTGTTTGTTTAAGGGGAAGTATAGTTGTAGAGTTGCATAACATTCCTGTGAGGATAATATATTCCGATCCCTGATGCAATTATATAACGTAAAACTTTAAGAACTATATACTATAATATATTTTCATATCCTTACTTTCACAATAAGATTACCTGTGGCCTGTAGTATAGTGCATTTAGTATGTATATGCATTGCCAAACGTAGAAATGACAACGGGGATTTTGGCATTACCCATCGACCAAAGATCTACAGGTAAGTCTGAAACATGAAAACAGGAGTTTCACCACGTTCTATAATTTCAAAGGGTCTAGTTGTTCATTTGACTATTAAATAAAACAAGAAAGTTTGGTTACATTGTGGAAAAATAATTTTTCTGTCAGGTCTCCATGGTTCACATAATTCAATCGCAAAGACGTTCTTTGCATCAACATCATGGAGAAGCTTTACAATCTAGGACAGCAGTCTTGTAGTTTGGGCCCCAAAAATTTGTTTTATAGAATTTAGTACCTATTACAGTAAATCTCCCGTAAAAATTTGTAGATAGCAAACCCCTGTGATGCATTAGATTGAAGGTTTCTGAACATTATTTTTTTGTAAAACTGAACATAAGAAGAAGATTACCACTGATTCTATGTAAAACAAAACAAAATAAAAAAACCTGTCTCCTCTGCCTTATTTTACCACTTGGTTGTATGGAGAAAATTATTAGTAAATTTCGAGTTACCTTGCTACTGTACTTCCCCTTAAATCCGCAAATATATAATTGAAACCACTCAATAACCTAAATGTCCTAGTAAAAGTCAGTCAGCTCCTTTCTCCTTCATAAATTAAGGCTCAATCACAAAATTATAGCTCGTCTTTGTTTAGGCCATCTTTTTCTTCTTTTGTGAGGAATATACTTGAGTGCAAGTTGACGAATTTCTGGAAGTAAGTAATCAAATTTATAAAGATAACTTATAAAGATAGCTTTTACGGAATATATTCTTATATTTTATAATAAACTGAAATGGAAACGTACCTTGAAGTCATCATAAGACCGATCTCCGTCTAAATAAAACAAGACAGAAAAAAACGGTTATTTACTTTATTTCATCCTAATTTGCTACAGCATACCGCACTGAGACTTTTTTTACATTATATAAAAAGGCTTCATATTTCCATGTACCGTATAATTTGGGTTCATGCTTCTTAAAGGCGGGTATAAAGAACAGCGTTGGATATCCCTTGATCTCAAATCCTGGAGGTAAGTCATTCGCAGTTCCATCCATTTTTGTGAAGAGAATATGCTTATTACTAGACATATTTTTGGCTATTTTTTTGTATGTCTTTTCGAATTCTTTGCAGTGGCCACACCTATATTTGCATAAATGTTCCATAATTAGATTATTTTACTAAGAAAGAGTACTATTCATTCTATAATTTGTGCCTTTTAGAGACTGGAGAAAAAGTTTGAGCCCGGGCTATAGTATAAATCCAACTTTTACCGAACTAAGAATGAGACTACAATACCCCATCATACAATTATTCAAACTGCAAAAGTATTGGAACGGAGATGCTTACCAAGGAGCATAGACATAAAATACGACGTCACGTTCCTCTGGACTCTTGTAAACAACGTTTTCAAAAGTATCAGCCACAAGAATTTGAACAGGACCTGAGTAAAACAAGATGTAGTAATGTAAATATTATTGTGCAACAAATAACTAAATTCATTTCCAATTCACTACACATGCGTAATGCGTAATACAAACGAATTTCGGATACTGACCTTCTTGACGTTTTGGAATTGGTTGCGACTTCCAGACGGGTTTAAGTAAGCCTACAGGAAATCAATGCATGAGCCAGATTAAGTTATACAATAGTATATCTCTATTTCAAATTACGGTTGTACATGGATTATCTGTACTTTGTTTGGCTGCCGTTTATGACATAATAGTCAGTACTATTCACCGCAAAGTTTGTTTTCTGTTTGTTCATCTATTCTATCTTAACGTACAATCAATACTATTGCACAAATTTCATTATCGTACCATCAACAGCTTGGTTGACGAATTTCCGGAGATCACTTCCATCAAAATCGTCCACTGGATCCATACGATACTTGATTCTCTTATCATCATACCAAACTACGTTTACATCAACGCCAGAGTCATCCAATTTGACGGCCTCTAATTCAGATGCAAATTCATCTTCGTTTGCAACCACAAATCTACAATTTAGGATAAAATTCATTAATTAAACCATAACAATCTTTGTTTGACATACTCAACTGGAACTCGGAATATCCATGTTTCCCAGAAGCAAAGTATCCCCTGTATCTACGATACATCATTATAAATTGTTATCATTATTTTTATGTAACCGACTTACGTGACTTGGGGAAATTCTTTAGCAACTTCCACCACTTTACTACGAATAATCTCACTGGCTTTCTCATATTGATGATCAAAGTTTGCATCATAGTAGACAACGACAAGTGGACGGACAGCGTAGAAATAGACTTGATTTTCTTTCGTTCGTTGACCCACCAAAGGACGATAGTTGGCTCGAATAAAGTCGGCAAGGTCATCTCCCGTTACTTTGCTCTGTTAATTTAGAAGAATAACAATAGTATACTGTAACAATTGTATATTTAAGGAAACCATTATATTTTCGTTCTCCTTCATTCTTATCTTTACTCATAGTATTGTTAAAACTATAAACATATAAGAGCGTGTATATGAATATATATAAAACTAGGGGAAACAAGATGTGGTATTGGATGCAAGTCATCTTTTTCATTGAATAAGTCTATTCGCCGTACAAAACTAGCCAGAAATACAATTAGACATTAGAAGAATTCTTATCGCCTATCCAACCCCTACGGTCGAACTACCCAGACGGATACTGGAGCTTCGTCAAATTGAGTCACCAAAAAGAAGCAGAAAGAAGTATAATTTCATCAAGAGTTTGGAGTCACGAACTTACAGACTCAAAATTGATCTATGTATCTCAAGGGTGCTATACATTGTACATTTATGACTCACTCTTGAGGTGCCGACAGTCCTGATCTTTTCAAATAAAAAAGAAAGGCTAAGAAATAAAACGCCGGTAGATAAAGTGTTTATTCCCTTTCTCCCTCACTCCTCTATACGTGTTCCTATATCTTACCCTATAATACTAGAAATACATAAAAGAAGTCGTGTGAAAATTCGAATGTGAGCTTTATGGAGTTTGTAAAAAGAGAGAAAAATGCGATACCGGTAACCATACAACGGTACATATATTTCTGCCGAATGTGTCTATCTACCTTTTCTATACCATCTCGATACAAGTTCTCAATGTCGATAAATCGAACATTAAAAACAGGAACATTCCATCTTACACGTTGGTACTTGTGGCACGGAAATTCCTTCATTTCGGAGAAAATTTTGTGGGTCCCCTACGCAATAATATTGTGTACTCTTATATTGGGAGACATGTTGTAACATATTTCTGAAACCAAGGCGGCAACTATTATTTTTATTTTACCATCCAAAATAATGAGGCACTTTCAGTACGCACTATGCATTTATACGCCTGGAAAACAGCAATCATGCACTAAACACACATTTTCAGCCCTGGATACAAGATTTCTTGTCTCACTCAAGTTTTTGAATACGCCCAAAATATCTATTCATGAAATACTTAAAATTTACAATACCAAATGATATACCAACATAACGCACCACAATGCGAAAATTCAAGCGATTCGTTCCGTTTTTCTAATTTTCTTTACCAACATAAAACACACATTTGTGTCACGTTGATAACTAACAACTCACTACGTATAAGTCTAGCAGTGCTGCAATGCGTAATAAAAAGTTATTGGATCTTGCATGAACATAAGTAATACAAATAATATCGGCTGTCCAAGGACTCTCGACCCATAATAAGTCCTCTCATTCATATGCCAAAACCTTCGGAAGCGAAAACCGTTTATAGAGCAAAAAACTAAATAATCACATATTAGAAATTGACTTTGCGAGTAAGAATATGAAATTTAACCCGTAAAAGGACACCATTTATTTTTTAATTACTCCCAGCGGTCATTGAAAAAAATTCGCGGCCACAAAAATT
>JAQIVE010004615.1:0-14261 GCA_034698285.1 Sminthurinus bimaculatus | reverse complement strand
GCTCCGTGCGGATGTTCTACGTGCAGATAACTGTCTTGATTACACGCAAATTCACGTCCCGCCTATTCATTTGCTTTATGCTCTTAGCCTGTCTCGTTCTCTTCAGCCTTCGAGCGGACTTGTATGTTTGTGTGTGTGTGTGCATATGTTGTGATTTTTGTGACTAACAATAAGGCTTCATTCACATGTACACACAAGTATCAACTATGTGTATAATATGTAGTTACAAAACAAAGTGTTATATATTATACAAATATACATAAAAAATGAAAATCACAGGCACAACTCATAGAAAATTGAAATAAGCCTGTATTTACAAAATAAACTTTTCAAAAAATAATATAATACAAAGTACCTAGTTATTTATTATAAGGGCTCATTTTATAGTGTACATGTGTGTGAATGTAAAGATAGTCACAATCAAATGAAATCATATCACATCAATCCAACTCATTTCAGTACACGCCATGTACATACATACTAATTAAGCCCTGCTTCTCCAACTCCAATTTAAAATTCACACAGGCCGAAAAGTAAGTAGACTACTGCTACGAGCTGTACGTATATATATATACATCAGTGAGAGAAAAATAAATAAATACAATACATATATACATAAAAAGAAACCTTGTCTACAAAGTTTATGACTTTTTACATTTTCTATCCGTTCCACTGTTATGCGATAGCCATTAAATATTGTATATCTTGGCTTGGCTTATATCATACACACTGTTGTATAGTCTCGTATATTGACCATGGCATGACATGACATAGTACTGCACGACAAGCAACGAAATACCAAAAACAAAGTTCTACAGAAAATCCTCCCCCATATCTCTGTTTCTCTCCTTCTTTAGATGTATATAAAGTTACACAAAGTGTGTGATAAAACTGGCAAAAAAGTGCATTAAAATCTCTTGACCGGATAGCATAACTGCGATGTACGATTATTATAATAATGATATTTATATTTTGTATAAATGTATGTGTATATGACTATGAAATCCCCATTAAGCTGAGGTACAATTTCCAAAATAACTTTTGGTTTCATATTATGTACTTGATACTTGTAAGCATTTAGGTGTTTATAGCGATAAAACCCCGAATGTAAAACGTGCACATGATATAGCCGTCGTATTTCACAGGACCATTTCTGACGGCGTCAAGTATGGCTCTTGTAATTTTATTTCTTTTTTATCGCCTGCATAAATTTTATTTTTAGTCTTAGGAAAATCATCAAGTCTTTAAAAAACCTGTGTGGCGATAATAATAATCAACAATAACCACAGATAAAAAGGCAAGGTAAATGTAGACTCGAGGACTGCACAACAAGCATTTGAGTAATGCTATCACAGATTCCAACGTTATTATATATTATGAGACGAGAAACGTAAATTGTCCATCATAATGTTGCATACACATATTCACAATATGTATTTATGTATTTAGTGATTGGAGTATGGAATGAAGTTGAAGAAACCCATATTTACATTTAAAAGTTACGACGGAAGGATGGCCAAGGATTGCAGAAAATATGTAATAATACTGCGAGTTTTCGACCAAGTAGAAGAAACCGAATGATAAGAAACTTCATTGTATATTGTAGGTATGCATCCCATGTTCCACTGAGAGTCCTAAGCCCTTATGCAATAGTAATAATAATGACGGTACAAGCAAAACTTTGATTATGTGCATGCATGTGTATACAGTACATGGCACTGGAACTATGAGCAAGTACTGAAGAAAAGACGATGGTGTTTATTATCGTCACTGTGAAGTTTCATCGAAACCTCAAGCATGAAGGTTTTTTTTCTCCATTCTTTTCAGTTGTTGTTGCTGTTGTTGTGTTACATTACTATGACTGATGCACTTGCCATGGCTTTGGCTGATTCTCTTATTTATTTTTTACTCCTCTCTTTCTCTCATGTTGGATTCATGGACGGCATTGTGTTTGCGTTGCATTGCAAAGCCTTGCCTTGCATCGCGTTCTGTGTTCTCATTGTGGAACTTTACAAAGTTAGTTATATTAGTCTCACGACCATCCTTCCTTGACTTGTTCTAGAGTTGGTTGTGAAGTCCAAGTGAGATGATATTCATGTCTTGTCTCATTCCATCTCATCAAATGCCACGTATACACAATATGAACAAGTCAGACATGATACGATGTAGAGGAAAGATATTAAAAGCAAGAATACCAGAGAGGGAGAGAAAGAGAGAGAGAGAGAGAGAAAAGTCATCTTAGCAGCAACATACATAAGACTGATTATATTATGTGCTCTAAGATGGATAAGAAGCATGGGAAGGTAGGAGAGAGAGAGAGAGAGACATAAGTGCAACCTATAGAAATAGGCAAGAAGACATTTAGAAGAGTCAAGACGTTGGGCTCATAGGAAAGAGAAAAGGCGAGAAGGTTCAACAATGGTTATGGAATGAGTTCTTTTTCTTCTTCTCACCAGTCCTTCCACCTTCATCCTTTTAGCCAAAGAAAAAAAAAGGAAGAGTGAGTGAGCCTGGAGCCCCTAGAGTCATAGTCATATGTACATGGGGTACATCATTTTAAATACTGACTTGATTCCTGCTTCTACCAATCCAAATCATATAATATTAAATGTACCTATAGGCCATTTCCATTACTCCACACAATTTCTTCTACATACTTGTATTATAATAATAAGGGTGTCCGTATACCATCTCTTCCCTTTCTTATAGAGAGCAAGTAACGTTATCAACCAACTAACCAAGCAAAAATCAATGCACACATATACACGGAGCATCCATTCCTTTATGCCGTCATTTAATTGTGCATTTCATTCCGTGCTCGTCCTCGTCATCATCAGCATCTTCCTTTTCATCTCGGAAAATCTTTCAGAGTTATAACACATTATGCAATATACGTATATTTTATACTATACACTCCACATACATACACATACAAACCAACCACACCAAGAAGAAGATTGTACACTTACAATCTTTCCTCTGCTCAGCATTATAAACTTGAGAACATAAACTGAAAGGAAGAATGTATTATATTATCCAGATAATAGGTGGAAACTTGAAGTAGGATGAAAACCAAGGAATATTATTTGAATGCTCATATCTATACACATACAGATGCACGACATCTTGGTATACTAATACGGCTAAATACATAATATCCATGTGCATAATATACTTATATACATAATACGCACTACATCTTGTCCACAGCATGGAGTGAAGTGAAGTAAAGTCAAGGGAAATGCCATGTAATCTAATGCTTTTACTGTCTGCTTTGCTGTTGTTCTTCCACTTCTTTTTCTTATTCATCCTCTTCATTTTTTCTCTTGCTGCTTTGTTCCTTCCTCTTGTCCCATGAGTGAGAGTCTGAGCTTCTTCAATTCATGAGTACACTATGAAAAGTTGAAAATTCAAAACAACAGCTAGGAAATAAGGAAACTAACTTTATTCCAACAGTTTATTATGTTCCCCATGAACAGAGTTTATGCTTTATAGATAATAATATAGGATGGTGGAAGAAGACCAACGATACATATTATATGTATATCGAGTTGAAGAATATAGAAGAGCTGCTGAGAAAAGCAAAAAAGGACTTTTCAAGGCAGAGATCTTGTAGCTTGATCCAACTTTGATGCATATACTTTTTATACGAATGTCTAGATCTACGTGTCTTTCTGCTTGGCATTCTGAGCAATTCCATCGTGCCCGAACATAGCAAAAACATGGTATTATAGAATCGGATGCAATAGTTTTCCTCCCTAGCCGGTTTCTAGCAGACAATGTAGGCAGTAGGCAGGCAGGCAGACAGACAGACAGACAGCCGTGCAGGGCTGCACATATGAGAGAATATAGAGCAGTAGTAGTAGAATACAAGACTCATATGAGGCTGGAGCGTTGAGTAGTTAGAGCTGGGACAGAAAAAGGAACCCTTTTGAAGGAAACAAGATGAAAATTTTGAAGCCGCCAAAGCCAAAGTCCTCCTCAGCTGTGTGTACATGCTTTATGTGTGTATGTATCTATCTATCAGTCTGTCTATCCATTCTATACACTGACTGATATACGGTCGATCGACTCCCCCACTTGTGGATACAGACTTTTGTACAGGTTCGTCGTCGTATGTCTGCAGACACTTTTGGTTTTTTCTCTCCTTCCTCTCCTTCGTTCGTTCCTCTTTTCTTGCCTTGGCTTTGGCTATATCGTCCTTCCTTTCTTATATTATATTTATCTCTCGTAAAAGGAAAATCGAGAAATCTCACAGCCTCTAAGCAATTGCTATTGCTCAGCAGACAAAGAAGGGATTTTCAAAAAAAAATTCACCGCTTCTCTCTCTATCTCTCTCTCTCTCTCTCTCTCTCGCTCCTCATCTATTCCATCTATATGTAGGTCTCCTCCTTCAATTTCGATTTCCAATGTGAATGTTTCAATGTGCTGTGTGTGCTCAGTGCACATAGACAAAATGTTAAAGACACGTTATATACTGGAGGAACCTATTGTAAACTCTATTCTCTGGAATACCAATTCACAAAGTCTCTCCCTCACACCGAGACCATATAGACAGACTGTAGTAATTGCAGAACCCAACCAAGATAGAAATTCTACAAGGAGTTGTTAGTTCTCGATCTCTGCCTTTCTTTGTCTCTCTGCATTATTATAGGAATGTGCGTAAGCACATTGATGTATGTATATATTATAGTATCCATATACATAGACATATGCATATATATGCGAAGGTACAACCTACGAATTTGAAACTATTATCAAGTGCTTCTCAATTGCAGTGTAATGGAAACACAACAACAACCACTAGAACCCTACCTTAACAACCGTGTCCATACTCCCTAATACCTGTGTATTTCAGCCTGGGTACTGATTTACAAATGTTTCCAACTTTTCAAACCCTTCGTCGTCGTCGTCGTCGTCATCGTATTTTATCCATCCACACATGTAGTAGGTACACAATACATACATATACATATGATAAGTAATTAGACAAAGAAGAAATCCCTAAACAACGCGGTATGCAACTACATATATGTGACACGGCATGGTGTGGCGTGGTGCAAGTAGACAGACGAAAGAAAACAAAACATTGATTTTTACAATCTACCTAAATTTAGATTCCTAAAAAACCTCAAAGCCAAAGCTTTACGATTATATATGTATACGTCAAGGGAAAAAATAAATAATAATAATAACAATGGGGAAAGAATATGGGTTTTAAACCTTCTAAATTATTGTGGTATGTTTATATGTGTATAAAAGACTGCATTACTAGGCCTTTGCTTTGTTTACCAAGTCCTCCTTGTTCTTAAGCACACACATTCAAAGGGAAGGGGAGAGAGAGAGAGAGAAGTTTGGAGATTTTGAAGATTAAAGAGAATGTTTTTAAACGTCGCATAGTTTATAGAAAATCTAGAAAATCCTTCCACTCCACTCCACAGCAAGACTACTACTTTAATATACTGACAAGCATAATATTACTATTATATGCCTGGATGTACTTTATTATATCCCTTTACTAATGCTCCTCCTTTGCTTTGTCTTTCTCTCTCACTTGGTATGGTATGCTCGTCGTAAACAGGAGAAAGAAAATATGACAAGGCGTAAATGCTCAAGGAGATAAAATATATGTTCTCCAACTTGCGTCTCTTTGTTTTACCTAATTATTACAAGGGTATTCGGATTCGGAGTTCTTTGGTCGGAAGTCAAAAAATGTAAATTACAACAGGTACGTACCTGCTCTGTGAGAATGAGGCATAAAACCGAATGGAATGAAATTTTTCCCAAACTTCCCCGAAATCGCATGAATTTAATTTTGAGATGTAAAATGTGACGGAGTAAAGAAGGATTTTTTACATTTTTCCATCTAGTCAAAAAATACGACGAAGCATTCTTTGTACAGAGAAAGGAAAAGGAAGTAAGTATCTGCAAGATGTACTTACAGTTACACGTTTCTAGACTAGATGCGCAGAAAGTCAGAATGCGTATGCATATATACATACATTGTACATGGAAGACGCTGACACGTTTAGCTGAAGTTGGAAGTGTCAGAGCTGAGCAGCAATCACCAAGTCACCAGTAAATAAATTGGCTAGGATCTAGGAAATTGCCTTTGTTTATGTTAGACGCTCAACCTTTGCTTTCCCAACTCCAACTACATATTGGGCTATGTGCATCTAAAAACTCATAGCGTACAATATACAAATACAATCCAAATATATGACACGATACTAGGAATAAGGTGAGTAAGAGTAAAAAGTTCTAAGTAATAGTCACAATAATGAATCTACATGCAAACATGTACAATATATTACATGTGGATTGCGGATAGAGATGAATCCATGCTGCTGTCGCATAACAAGGTAGAAAGTACACATGTAGATACAAAATAAGCTAGCTTGCTATTAACATAGTATGGCCTGTATATCTATAAACAGAGAATGCAAAATAAATGTCTCTCTTTTCCATTCCATTATGTCTCCTTCTCTATTATATGAAGCTCTTTCGTTTTCTTTCCTTTCACTTCTCTTCTCACTTTTTATCTGTATCCGAAAGAAGGGAATAGATGCGGAACGGGTTCCCTATTCTTACATGTACAGAGAGTCGCATTCCGAGTAAACAAGTTCGTCGCCTAATTGTTTTTACAGCTCTACAATCACACATACACTCAAACAGTTCTAGCTTACTTGTATACCTTTAAATAGTTCTTATACGCATCTATAAGCTCTCGACTGCATACTGCATGCTATGCTGTATACAAACCCGGACAAATTCTGCACATTTCAGCTCCACATTTTCTTTTTTACTTATCCTCGCTTATGCAAAATCTCTTTCTCTTTTTTCTTATTGAATCGCCAATTACCAACTTCTCTTCTTTGTCATCCCAGGTTCTTCCTCCTTATTCTCATCGCCTTTCTTTATGTATTTTGGCGGAAAGCCTCTCGTATATATTTTATACAGCCCTAGTTAGTGACTTGATTTCCTCCACAGTGAAAATATAAAAATGCACGTAAATTCATACTATAGGTACTGGATACGTGTTTTTACAGACAAACCTCCTTTTCCCCAACTACACCGTATACATTAAACCACTATTTTTATTATTATAAAAGTCAACGCAATATTATATACAAATGCAAAGAGAGGGGAGAGAGAGAACTCAAAATCTATCCAAAAGCAAAGCCAAGTTATCGCAAACTTTATGCAGTGTAGACAGAGATATTGCATCTACTCTCTACACACATTGTAGGTATATATATTGTACATTGGTGCATGTTGTGAGCTTTCTACTTGTGTCTCACATCAATGCCTGACGAAACAGATATTCTAAAATGGGGAGTCAACATCACAATGGCCAAGTAAATATACTTCTAGTATGTATACCATTCCTAGTAGGTTTGGAGATAAAAAATATGCTACTTCAAAAATTTAATTCCGAACACTAACTTAACTCTTCTCCCCCTTCTCCTCACCCTCTGCAATATGAACTGACACAAGACCGGGAATTTACAATAAAGTTCTATTTCTCCCCCTCTAAATGGTATTGAAATGGATTGAATTGCCAAATGCGAGTAGCAATGTATCTATATAGATGTATACCTATATGTACACATTGTTGGTTGGTTGAACGGATAGATGGATGAATGCGAGCATAATACGGTACTCGTGTGATAGCTTCCGTCTCTCAATGAAACGAGTCCATGGAAACAGTTTGGTGGTGTTTAGTTAATGCAAATACGTATACACGTACATTCATGTACATCGTGAACTGTAAGAGAGAAAGAGAGAGAGCGAGAGAACAGCGAAGAGATATCTGAAAGAAAATACACAGACAGACACTGCATCTCAGCATGTATAATACGACCCATGTTGTAATAAAATCTACATCTTTTTCTATGTACAGTGTGCCGTCTCATACTCAATAGTTGCTGTGCACGTCCCAATAATATTTCAAAAGTTTTAATTCCGAGTTTCCAATAGGAATATGAATAAAGTAGCCGAGCTGAAAGAGCAATAGAAGTAGTGTACAGTGTACATAGATATATAGTTGGTTCATTCGTTTTCGTTGGCTGGCTGAATGCTGGTGAGTGGACGTCAAGAGAAACTGTAATTATCTCTGGTCCATATAATCCATCATACTACACTGAATGGATTCCTCCTACTCTTCTACCCATTCAATATCAAGTATCCTCTATGCATGCAATGATGACTATTCTACTGGCTTGCTCCTCTTCCTTTTCTTCTTTTACTTTTATGCCCATGCAGTCTCTTTCGACAAACACACAGTCGTGGTGCTTCTTCCCTACAGTCTGGTTTCTAGTTCGATCATGTATTTCCGTTCAATCTTTCCCAAGCTTATAATATATCTGCAGATAGATAGTTAGATAGATAGATAGACAGAAAGAGAGAGAGAGAGAGAGGTATATAGGGAGAGACGGACATGGTGGATTTTTGGTTATATATTGCATGAAATTGGATGAGAGGAGCACCGGAGCCCATACACCATGCAGCATTTCATATTGTTTGTGTGTGCTACAAGATGAACGAACAAGCGGCCAGCTGTAGGCTCCTCAAACTCTCCTGCCTGCCTGCTTCACTTGTAATTTCAGTTTATAAGGGTGAAATACAGGATTCTCTCTATATGTGTGTTGGTGTGCACTAGTGCTTTCTTCCCTCTTGGTCGTCGTCGGCGTCGAAATTCGACGAAAATTTTCAAGTTTGCACGCACACACAATGTACACAACTTTACAGATAGGTACATACATACACCAAATACATTTACTTTATATTGTACGTCTATGGGCAAACACACAAAATGCTCACAATGCCCTGTTTGATCTGTGTGTGCACAGAGCCCAGTATATGTACACTGTACACTGTACACACACACACACACACACACATGAGGAAGAAAGGGAAGGCATAGAGAAAGAAAAAATTGAGCTCAAGAGAAATCTATATCCACCCACATTCTCATATGACAGCAACAGTAGAAAATCTATCCTCACATTAAAGTTCCACCTTCCTCCTCCTCCTCCCTGACACATAGGAAATTCCAAGTCGTCTTAAGCTACTTGGCCAGGGCCATATGTCATGAGGAGACGACGACGAAAACGACGAAAAACGAGGAGATATATGTGTACGTACATTTGTGCACCGTTTCCATGCGCCCATGTGCATGTACTTAGTTCTATGACTGTATATATGTGTTCCCGTCCTCGCCATCGTCCTTTCTTTGACAAACCTGCGAGTTAAGACGACGACGGGGAAAAAAGTCTCACATTTTCTCATTTCCCAATGGTATATCAAAAACAGAAGAGTAGAATGTGGAAAAACTTTGCGTTTCTCTCTTTTCTCTCGTTTTCAGCTATTGAATTTTCCTTTCTAGTCTCTCTCGCTATCTCTCCCTCTCGCTCTTTTTCTCTACATCGAAAGGAAGTTCTGAATGAATGAGGCTGTTTGTTTCTCCTATACTTGTCCTTCTGCCTGTTTTCCTTGCCCAATGTGTATGGACCAAAGAGAAAAAAGAAGTAAAACTTAAAAAGAACAGAAATATTGCTTGTCTATGCTATGGCTATGTGGAGCATATATGTGTATACACATATATTATGTATGTTATGGTTGTGCGGGCATGTTGTACGTATATATATAATGCGAGCCCATATTCGTACAATAATAATAAAAATACATCATGTACGTGCTCGTTATACCAACGAACTAAAACCAAATTAGCCAGCTATTACGTATTACAGTTGAAACTGCTATAAGTACATTTACGATATCTTTCATAGCCACTGCTCAACCATGTATGATTGATGATAAATAAAATATAAAAACTTGGGCAAATCGTCATCATCATGAGTCATTTAAAGATCTCTCTTGTCTAACGACTAACTATATACATTATACATATACACATACACACAAGGAAGAACAAGTACAAATACATAGTTGTATCTGCAGACAGTGATCGGAGTCAAAGTAAAAAAGTCACGAGGATAATGTTTTATACATTTGTGATATCACCACATAATCATTTCCTATTTCAAATACCAAACATACCACTAGGTTTTCTCTTTAGACTAAATAGTGAGCTGTACAAGAAACTATACAGAAATTTGTTGTAGTTCGTCGTATTATTTATCGTCTCAGTATGTATGTGTAACATGTACGGATTTCATCGCATTCTATTACACCACTATGTACACTGTGGTGTGTTTAAACCCAGTCACAAAATATCTACATAATCAAAAATCAACGACGAGAATGAAAAAGACGCGACATAACCAATTCGCTAGTTTTTCTTTGTCTTAAATTTCTAAAGAAGATTTTCATTCATAATCATATTCACGTTCAGTTCAGTCTCGCCTGTATCATCTAACTTTTCTAATGTTATATATAGAGATATTCTTGTGCATGTAATAGAATGTACAGACGTATGGTTATCTATAGTTCTTGTTCTTATGCGTATCATGTACATGCATAAAAAGTTTTTGGTTTTTGGGACTCTGAAAGTCTCAAACATCGTCTTTTGCTGCATCCGTTTTGAACCAAAAGCATGAAACATAGCTCTGAGGTTATAAGTTCTTGCGGCTTGGCAGTGAGAAACCGGGCATTTTTCTATTTTTTCCCTAGTCGTCCTCCTCTCATTTCGCTGTTGTTTCCCTTCCTTTCTCATCTTGCGCTCAGCTAGTTTGAGTTGTGGTTCATGTCAAAAAAAGGAAGTAATCCATGGTTTGGTAATGGAAGACTACACTGCTACTTAAGTTCTCGAACAGTATTCGTATACACAATACACACACACACACACACACATCCACAACGACTACTGGAAATATATATATTTCCAACCTCATTTTACTTTTACATTTCACGATGATCAAATGGCAAACCAAAGACCAAAACCAAAAAAGAGAGAAAAAAACCGGTTTGAAGTTTGAAGCCAACTCATCTCATCGGCAGTCCTGTCGCTAGATCTACAATAACAATCTAACTACATATATAGTGGGGCTTCCTACATCCATCCACAAGTTACAATGCTGATGCTGTTGCTACAACTACCATTATGAAAATTCGGTAGTGTAGAACTGATTCTTTGGGGATGATGGGGGATGAGTGTTTTCACAAAGGGATCATATTCCGATTCTCCTTTCTACCCTTCCTTCATGGAATACTTAATACAGGGAAAATATTAGCAGAAGTTTGTGTGTGCAAGTGAGAGAGAAAGAGCCTTTCCTATAAATTCTGCGCCTCTTACTTTACCCCCAAACTTTAGATTACTTGACTAACACTCCTTTTAATACATTTTCCCCGTAGATTCGTTTATATATCTTCTATTTCTATAATATAAAGCATTTACTAAAATATAAAGCGTTCAATGTATATAGATGGAGAACCGAGAACAGTGAAACAGTGTCCAATTATCGGATGACGTGAAACAGTTAGATTGTTAGATGAGCGGGTTTCAGGCAATCCCGAATGTGTTTGTGACAACTATGATGACGCTGACAACGAAGGTTGCTATAGGCGAGCCTGAATGAAAATAATGAAAAGGCTACATATACATACAAAGCGTGTATAAAAAGAGAGAGAGAAGGAGAGCTGGAATAAAAGACGAGTGAAAGAGACGGAGTGAGAAGAGCTTTAGTTTTAGGGGTTTAGGGAACATCCCTCTTATTTATACTCTTTCTCTCTCTCTCTCTCTCTCTCGATTCCCTATAATATTTTCCATCTACACAGAAAATCTTTACCCAGTTTTATACTTGTGTAAGTACATATTCTTGTGTATACATAGCTTAAGCTGCCGCCTCTAGCATTCCATTCCGAGCTGTAAATCTTGCTTGGATCAAAGGGGAAAACTAGCGAAAAAGTAAAACTATGAACATGTACAAGTAATAGTACTACATACATACATATACCTACTCAGATTCTCCTATTTCATGTTCATATCTTAATATGTATCTTTGCTGAACATTTAGTCGTGTATGTGTATTTTTTTCATCGTATGGTAACTTTTCTTCTCCGTCTTCTTGTTACCCATGTTTATAACATCCATGATGCTGCATGTACGATGTACGTCCACATACATACATATATGCATGTACCCATGAATACTTGAGCATGATCCTCTATAAACTGTTGTACATCCAAACATCCATTATATGTAATTCATGTACAAGTTTCTCCTGTTCCTAGTTCCTCCCAGCAACTCAACTCTCCTGGATCTCTATTATGGATGAAATTCAATGGTCTTCTAATGGAACCCAAAGAATCAGACTCGAGTTTAGTTTAGATGAGTTGCACCAAAGAGTTTTGCTTTCTTAGCATTGACTAACTATTGTCTGTCTACATTTCCAACCTAACAAACACTAGCTGAGAAAATTTCAAACCCTATTTACTTTTTTGACCATGTGGGATGGACTCCGGACTCTTCTTGTGTCGTCATCGTCCTCATCGACACCATTATGTACTAGTCAAGCTTGACTTGACATTTTGCCATCCTTTTCTCTTTGTCAAGTGAGCACGTCATCTAGATTCTGTAGAAACCCTTTCTTTTTTTCAATATATATATATATATATGAACCAATATGTGTATGTATGCTTTAGTCAGTCGTGTAGCAGTCAAATTTCTTTCTCAAGAATACATCCTTTGTGTGTGTACAGCATCTGTGTACATTATCCATACTATGTGTGCATATCCTTACAATTAACTTAGTTCGGATGTTGAAAAAGTAAGTGGGATTTGACGATGTTGGTGGCGGAGATAACGATAATAGTAATAATAATGATAGGTAGGTACGTACATAGACGTAGTACAATATAAATCTTGAGTGCAATTTAACATATGACGGACTGGAATGGAATGGAATAATATGGGGAAGGATGAATGGATGGGTGGATTTGATGTGGATTGAATGTACGCCTCAAAATTTTCTATATTATATGTACAAACTCCACCTAAGAGAACGCCAAAACTAAAAACCAAAACCAAAAGGATATTGCCATATGACGTAGATTGAACGTACGTTGCATGTGTGTTGAATCTAAAATTTATACAGAGACGATCGCGGCGAATGAACGGTGTTATCGTTATCATTATATTGTATTACATTGAACATGGTATGGTATGTAGTATACAATATATATGTACACTATACACATACATAAAGTTTCCATCTCTCCATCATTTTCATTAGGTCATGACCAGAGCCCGTCTCAGTCGCCCAAATTCGAATTTCCGAATCGAACAAAACCTTCATGTATGTATACGCATATAGTTACACACTACATATTACTAAAATATATGCAATGAATACATATGTATGTACGTGCATCACACATTTTTCATATGACAACAATCCAAAAACCAACCAACCGTTGTCCATAACAATATACATACTAACTACATAACCTATTATGTGAACGGGAAAAATGAAGTCCAATATGCTCAAACGTTCATGCTCAACTTCCATGTCCTATGAATGTCATAAGTCACATTCGCTTGCCAAACTTTTACAAATGTCCGGATAGTATATGCCATGAACTATGTATGTGTACGTGTATTCATCATACATATGTTGCCGTATTTGTACATTATGAAATATATGTGAAGCAATCATGTACAGCCACTATAATAATTTGTCGCTTACGTACATGTACATATTCAAGTACTGCAATATCATATGTACTGAATACCCTTAAGTAATAATGTTCAACTTTTTCTTCATTTTTTGAAACCGCATTGGCAACTGTCAATAACGCCTAAAAATAAAGTACTATAGTGTTTAGAAAGACTAAACTCTGCGGTACTGAATTCATTCAAAACTAGTTGTTTAATTGAGTATAGTTTGATTAAGGCTCATTCCTCATAATTTTTATCACAGAGTCCTAATTCACTTTACAAGGAAAATGCTGAATTCTGGAGAGAAAAGCTGGTGAAGAGAAATACATACTCCAAGTTCAACTTAAACTATAGACACGGGAACAATCTGCAACCTACAACACATTTCTTGACACAACGGCAATGACGAAAAGGAGACTAGAATGACGACATGCAACGGCGACTATGCACAAGTAGTTATTCCTATAAATTTTCTATGGGATTTAATAATACTCTGAAAGTTTGAGAACTCTCTGCAGAGATAGCATAGTTTTAAGTTCCCTATCCACTGCATACTATTATGCTATGCGGCTGACAAGCTATCGTAGCTCATGGTTCGGTATTACACAGTATCTATGCGTATGTATACCTTTGCATAGTC
>JAQIVE010004614.1:0-14262 GCA_034698285.1 Sminthurinus bimaculatus | reverse complement strand
CTGCCTGAAGGCTCTTTGAGAAAACATCGGGAGGCGGGAAATTTGAATTTTATGTTGCGTTTTGGGAAAACATGACTTCTTCAAAATATTCTAGTTCATAGGTGGCGCTGAATTTCAAAAAACAAAATTACACTTATTGGCTTAAAAGCATTGAAGTGTTTTTAGAAAATTAACTTGGCGCCAAAATTCAAACTTAAACCACTCGCAGTAGTTCTTGAGATATGATTTTTCTTTACTCCGAAGACCAATATTGATCACCCTGTATATACATACATATTTACTTCAAATAGTTTGACTATTAAATGGGTAAAAAAAATGCACTTTTTGAAAATTTACGGCATGGTTTTTTCAGCGCTTTTAAAATTTAAAATGCTTTTTTAAACTTACTTCCCCCCTAGGTTATGAGCTGTCCTTGGAGCTCCTCAAAAAAGATCCGCTAAACCCAGACTATCTTTTCGCCTCGGCCGCTCTCCTCCGCCTCCGCACTCCTGCACTCGACCAAATCGTCGGATCCAAACCAATAAAAAGGATTGAAGAAGCCTACCTCAAGTTTCTAGACTTGGCCCCTCTAGACCACCGAAAAATCCCCGAGTCATGGTACAGTCTTTCTCTACTAGCGATCGGTTGCGGGAACCCGGAAAAAAGTAGGGTTTGCTACCAAAAGGGCATCGACTCGGAAAAAAATCTACTCCCATGTTTCCTACCCTATGACTGTAAAACAAAAGCTCTTGCCCAAAGCATGTTGAATCTTGATTTTAAGGGAAAACCTCTTGTGAAATTAGGACAAAAGAAGGAGGCGGCAGAAAAAGAAAAACCGTTGTGGAAACAGCTCCAGAATTTGAAAAGTGTCGAGAGAATTTCGGTCTGTATAAATTTTCGCAAGCTGTGGCAAAGGCAACTTAAGTTTCGTGCTCTTTTTAACGTTCCCCACACGACGTCTGGTCATTCTGTTCAGTTAGCGCCCAAAAATTGGGAACAACCAAAACTCAAGGAGATTTTTTTGAAGGAGATGAACCCAAACCGCGACTTTGTCTACGAGGGTCGATTCATCAACGTGACGATTATGGAAGACTCCATGTTTGGGATATTCACGGCGGTCCATTCCTTGATCGCGGATGACCACGGGGACTTTCAGCTCTGCTCTTTCTACAACCCCGATGACACCATGGAGTGGTCGTCGGCGATGCAGCAGACAAAGGCCCTCTCCTTTGGCTCCACCCTGCGGATCAACAACCCTTATTTTAGGCTGGCTCTCGATGGTGGCACAACCCTTCGAGTCGACGACCCCAAAAGCCTCATTTTCTTTACTAAGGGCGTGGATGAGGTCAAATGTCGGTTTTGTGCCCGACCCAACCCTCCGGTGAAGTGTTCGAGGTGTAAACGAGCCACATATTGTGGGCGGGAGTGCCAGGAGATGGATTGGAAAATTTTGAAACATAAATTAATCTGCTCCCTTCGTGCTACAAACTACATTTAATTTTATTATAATTACATATCGTATCAAAATTTCCCGCTAAGTTATGCAGCAACTTGATTTGCGCGAAATTTAGTCAAATTTGGCCGAATTTGGACCAAATTTCTAGCAGATTTGTCAAAACTTTTGAAGAATTCGGCGGGAAATTTTGATACAGGTGACGTGTAGGCTCTCAAACTTTGAGCCTACACGGACAAGTTATAATATTAATTTTTTGACGTAAATAGTATTGTTGAATAAAAATGGGTTAAAAGCATCATGTTGTTACAGCTACTGAATTTCTCAATAATAATACTCTGTATAATAGTAATTAGTTATCGGAGTATTTTTTAGTGTAGTGGCTTTATCCGTGGTTAAGTACAATATAACTGATAAGGATGAAAGAGGTAGATTGCTTGAAAAACGATTTATTTTCGAGCTTTCGGCGTGCTCTTACAATACAACTGCTTCAAAAATAAAAATCAGCATATGGTTTAATAAACCAGATGTTGGTCTACAGTTTTACACCAATTAGTGTGTTAAAATACTAACTGCCATTCTTTTAAAGTGTATGTTAAACTTACCCCAGATTATGTTAAACTTACCCCATGTCGTGGGGTAAGTTTAACATAGTGACTTAAATAATTTGAAAATTAATTGCAACAATACTACCGATAAAGTTAGTTTGAATTGTATTTAAGCATGTCTAGATAAACCAGACAAGTCATATAGTATGATTGCAGTTCATTAAAAGTACCTAAGTGGTCAGATATTTAAGGTAAAAGACAAACTGCTTCAAAACTATGTTAAACTTGCCCCAGGTGACCCTACATTAAAATTAACCAAAAATACATAAAAATATTCTTCTTTTCTGAATTAATACTATTCCATGCACAGTACTGTGGATCTGCCGACAAATATTGGTAAGCTCTACGAAAATTTGATTAAAATGTTTTCATTTATTTTTCAACGTGACCAAGGTTGTCTAAAAAATTATAAAAACAGACTAGGGCGGTAAAAACGAGAATTTATGGCCATAATTTGCAAATTAACTTTGGTTGCCCAAAAACAGCAACTGCCCAGGCTGCGTAGACTTTCGGCTCAATCCATCTTTTGTGTACTCGCCCAAAACCTGGATTGAGGAGGGACCGGATGCCGGAAAATGTGGAAAAAATGCTCCTCTGGTGCGTATGTCATTATGTGTTTAATCGGTCAAAGGTCATTAACTGAAAAAAACGTATAAAAAATTTGATTTTTGGCATTAATTTTATCAAATTTTTGGAAACTTGAAATCTGCAGGTAAACGGAGAAATGGCGACGTGCAACCCGGTATCGGCGTCGAGTCATTGTTGTTCGGACAAAGGGGTAACCTAAGAAAATAACTAACTTGCTAACTTGATTTTGTGCTTACATACATAAAAAAATGCTTTGAAATTTCAGGAGTGTGGTAGCGGAGACTCGTACTGCAGTTGTCCAGGCTGCGTCGACTATCAACTGTCGCTAAAAAACTAATTTTTGGGGAGGGCGAGACGACCAAGAACGTTAATTTAGCATCATTGAACTGTCCAAAAAATTTTCCCCAGGAACAAATAAATATTTATTTTTTATTTCTCATGTCCACAATATTAAAAATAATTTAAATTCTTTTCATTTGGTTATGTATGCATAAAAATTCATTCAATTTGACCAGCATAAATGAACAGCGGTCGATTTTGAAGACGGTGGAATTTCCATCACATTTCTTTTATCTTTTATCACCAAACATACATATGAACGTATCAGCTGCTTTGATTTCCATGTATCTCCTAATTACTTGCTTCGTTCCAGCTCTCACGATGAATGAAGCAGGCTGAGAGTGTCGAGTATTGACTGAACAAAGTCACGATGCCGTTGAGTTGGCATCCTTGCATTTCGCAAAAATAGTTTAATTATTAGACACAGAATAACTTGACACACGTGGAAAAAGGTAAAAAGGTCAATATGTTGGTCTCAATTTGGACCTGCAGCTCTCGTGACCTTCCAGTTGTCATTTTAACTGTGGTATTTTTGTTTCAGGTAAAATTTAGACATCACGTCACATCACATTTGAATATTTACACCCAATTTTCTCAAAGCAATAAGGGAAAAATTAGGGTTTTCGTTCCTTGGTTTAGTGTTTTGTTAGCTCAAAGACTTTATTTACTTTATACATATAGCTTGCATCCAACAGTCTTGGTGAGACCGAAAGACATTCGCAAAGGGAAAGAAGAAGCGCAAACGTAGGCAGCAGAAGCAGCAGACAACTGGACGACACGGAGGTGTTGGCGGCCGCCTTGTTAGGCGCGGGCTTTAATTTTCTGCAAACTGGAGACAACGGCCCCAGGGTCGGCATCGGCTACGGCCGAAACAAAGACTACCTGGACAATCAGCACCGGGGCGTTGGAATGGGGAGTCCTGGAAAGGCCACGGGCATTGGCTATGGACAAAGGACCGCCATCGCCGCGGCCGCCCTGGCCAGTGACAATAATAGTGACGGCAATAATGCCACCGACAAAATATTTATTCACATTAAAGACTGGTGATACAAAAAACATGAAAATAAAACGTTTAAAAATAATCCCAGGTTTCTATTTAAAAAAATTGTGCAGTTTTTCTATGCATGCTGCATTAATTCACCAAATCATTACTCCCCTTAGAAAATAATCTCATCAAAAAATTTCATGAGATTTTGACACGATTTTGGTCCAAAATTGTATCAACTTTAAGAAATTTTGATAACATTTTCATGAAGAGTTCATGGAGGTCGTATCAAAATCTCATCATGGATTGTCAGTCTTATCAATCCTCGTGAAATTTTCATGAGATTTGGTACGATTTTATTTAAAGGGTCAATCTGCCAACCTGTAGAAGGCAGAGAGAGAAAGAAAGAGACATGCAATGTAATGGAGGTTCCAGACAGACAACGATTGCGCAGATTATCGCCTATCCATATCCTACAGTGGTTATCATACTAAATTTCTTTCCCAACTTTCATGAGACACAACAGTCATTAATAAATAAAGTAGACTGGATTAATCCAGTCTATTTTCGACTGATTTTTGAATCGTCATCTTGAGAATTTATCAAGTGAAATTCCACTTGATAAATCCACAAGATTACGATTCAAAAATCAGTCGAATTATCAGCCAATTATTTATACGTACATGTATCAAGTTGAGTCATTTATTAGGAATCACATTAGTTGTACAATACAAAGATAACCTTAACAATAATTGAGGAAGTTATTACATTATCATTCACAGAACTTGAAATATTGCTTATGCATCAAATGCAGATAATAGATAATACAGGGTGACCACTAATATACGGAAAATATTTGGAAAATATTTGGCAAATTCGAAAATGACCCATGACCTTATGAGGTGAAAACCCTTTTTTTTTCGGTTTGATCAAATGTTTTCTGAATTCCATGAAACTGGGTATGGAGACGTCTCATATGAAGTTAAGCACGGTTTGCATAGTGGTCAGGCCATCGTCACCCATCTGACCCCTAAAAAAGTCAAATTTATATGGTTTTGTTTAAAATTGCCGCCTGACGCCATTTTGTTTTGAAAAAATTCGGAAAAATTCAGGAACATAGACAACATAGTTGGCCTTTCAGAACATATTTTTTCAAAATTTTTGGGTCACCTGTTTGACCTTAGGAGTCAAATAAAGTTTTCAGTGACCTCTGTAGGTCACAAACGGGACCCTAAATTTATGAAATATTTTTTTCTAAACTAAGCCTACATTAGTTAGTGTCCATGAATTTTTTCAAAATTTTAGGTCAACTAAATACTTAGAGAGAGGTCATTTCTCAAATTGACCTCTCTAGGTCAAGGGAGAGGTCATGGGCTAAAATGCTCTTGTAAGAATGTGTGAGGGGTCATTCCCTATTTTTGGACCAGGTTTCATTGAACAGCGGTGAAATTCCTGGGAATCGGAGAAAGATTAAGTTTTCAAAAAGTTAGTGTTTTGGGGAGTCAAGATTTTTGTCCATTTCCCGCCGTGCTGGAGGCGTGAAAAACTAACAGGAAAAAATCGCAACGTAGGTACTTACAAGCTATAAGGGTCTAAACAATCTCGGGCTTTTCGTTTCCAAATAGGAAAAAAATCAAATCGTGCGTATATTAGTGGTCACCCTGTATGTGAAGAGACTACATAATTTAAATGACTTGAAGATGCTTCCGAAAAAGAATAAAATAGTAATCACTGTACACATGCAAGATAATCTTATATGCAAAAAAGAGTATATACATAGATACAAAAGACAGTCGACGGAGGACAATCTAAAATGTCACCATAAATCCTTGTCTTGTAGTGTGTAGATTACATACATACGCAGTAAGAAACAAAATAAAACTTTACATGACAATGTTTTCATTTTCCATGTACCTTTGTATATGAATACATTTTGCTTTTATCAGATCTTAAAGTGCAATAATAATTTTGAAACAGCCTACTTATACACACTACATAAAACTCATGTTATGTATTTTACTCCTTGGCAAATACAAGTTACAAGTAAAGAAGATCATTAGTCATTACTGTCAGTATTTCTATTCATTTTGAAGCTTAACTGTGATGAGCGAAACGTGAAAGAAATATGGAATGCGTATTATTTTGTGTAGCAAATTCAAAAACATCTTCAAGTTTCTATAACGAACAAAAATTCAATGTGTGAGACCACGTAAGAAATGTTCGCTAAAAAGATCCACTAAAAAAGTCTGCTTAGATACACATACCTACTTTAGCAAAATTGTAGATTCGGGTGTGTGTACAGTACAGTGTACAAAAAGATAAATTACTTTCGATATGATTTTCGCTTTGATCAGATGTTCTCCCCACCGATCAAGAGAAAATTTTATACTGCTTATGAGACTCAATAAATGACGCTCCATCACTCACGGGGTCTACTCTTGTTCATGCCACTATCTATCAAGGCCAGCAAAAGCATTTTCTCCAGTTAGTCGAGAAAGAGTGAGAGAGTTGGTATGTATATCAAATCTACCTATGAAATGGTGGTATGATGCACAAGTTTCAAATTTCATGTATGCATGCATCAAATCTCTCAGCTATCCGATATCTATGCATACATATGTATACATAGTCTTTTCCTAACGCTTGATTGCTTCACCGCAAAAGACTTGCATAATACACGTGTTAGTGTTTACATTATACATTATATATACCAGCACGGTGTACATAATATGTATAGTTGTTGCTGGTATATTTACTATATTTTATACACTTTTCATATTAAGCACAAGAAATATGCATATACAGCATAGATTATAGATCCTAAATCCCAAAACCGGAAAATCGATAAAACGGCTTAAATTCTAATCGCAAAATCTGATCGGTTATGTAAGACGTAATAGAAGAATGTAGAACAATTTGCCGTAAAAACCAAATTAAACGCCCGGATGCTTACTGGAAAAAAGTTAGAAGGGACTTTTCCCTGTGAATAACTAAATATAATGTAACGCAGGAAAAATAGGCCTTTTTTTAGAGAGTGAGCATTTAAGTGAGCTTTTACAGTATGTGGATCCTAGTCAGGAGGAGCACTAGAGCACGTGTTAGATGATGTGTGGTACACGACTTGTTCTTGTGTATCTATATCATGCACGCTCGTTAAGCCCCCATGCACTGAAAGAAATGACAGTTTACTTCATCTTTCTCAGACACACAACAACAACCACAGGGGTTCTTTCCCGCTACTTTCATTTCTTCTGCTGTGCTTTGTGCTTTTGTCGTTCATGAAATGAAATTTGTGTTGGGATTTAAAGTTAGTTGCGGTTATCATGTTGTTGATTGTTGATGCTAACTATGTATACTATAATGTCATGCAATATGTATATATAAATCACCCAAAATTTATGCAAGGCTACATTTTACACCCGTTATATTGCTAATGTGCTTGTTGAACGTTATATTTGCTCTAGTATTGAATGAAACTATATGAGAAATCTTTCTAACGCTTGCTCGTTTTTTATTTATTGAAATAGTCAAAATTGTATGGATGGAATTTTAGTTTTTTGTATAAAAGAATTGAAAATATAGTTCTTACCATTCGTTGCAATTAATTTTAAGCCTGGATCCAGCAGCATAATATTGTCCATTATGAGTGCATCCTGGAATCAAAAGTAAAATACATAAAGTACATCATTATGACATTAGTATATCTTAGTTATCTTATAATTTATAGCTCAATATGTTACATATCTACGTACATACGTTTCTTTTATTTCACGTGTATAATAATGTGAATACTGTAGAACTATGCTGTGTATATTATCTAAATTATGTATGGCATAGATGAATTATGTGGACCATGTGACATAAGATAAAGAGTGCTTTTGATACTTGTCAATCCTTTGTCCTCCTTTCGTTCGTGAATAAGTAACGTTTGAAATTGAGCATTGAGTATGCCTGCTTGATCTTTTTTCATTCTGCCATTCTGATACTTGCGTTGCCTCTTGCAAACCGTACATGATACAATTATACAATTTGCATTGATTGTAAGTGTCTGAACTCTCTGAAGACTTTTGACATATACATTAAGAGGGAGATTTTCTGTCACAGAGAAAATCAAAAGATTGAAGCGCGTGTCATGTGTGAAATACTCATGCATATTTCCTATCCTCTTTTACAACTCTTTACAGTAAACCATCAGCTGTACAACGAAAAAAAAAGAAGCTTCCCTGTATCAGCATGTAAATTTGCAATTGTAATTTGTGATCTAACAAGTAAAAAGGACAAGGTTGAGCGAAAATGGGAAGGATCGGAATGAAGGAAGAAAAGACAAGTAAAGAAAAAAGGTCACACGAGTTACAGGCAAAATTGATGCAAAAAATCATCAAAAATATTTGCACCTTTTCTATTTCATAAAATGGATATAAAATTATTGGTTCATATTGATGGTATCCATCCATGGCACACGGAAAAATATAGCAAAAAATAATGAAAGTGTTGACTTACATGCATATGTACATGGCAAAAATGTAAGTCGGCTAATAGCTAATAAGTACGCTTATTGTGCAAAAATGTAAGCCCCGCTCTACTCCTATAGTTATGTCGATGTATAATGTGTAGTTTATGCGCAAAGTATGCCCATATACAAGAGAATAGGAAAACTTTTTGCACCTGAGATCATCAATTTGCATTATAGAGTCATAAATTTTTTGGCTTCCTATAGTCATCCATTATCTATTGTGCATGGGGTTTGTCAACATGCATGCATTTGCATATATGCATCGTATGTTTTGTTTCGGAGGCACGTGCTTCCTCCATTGACTGATATTCCATTACATCATACATGACGTGATGATAGTAATCCCAAACCAATACAAACATTGAAGGTTATGCGCTATTCATATGCATGTTTATTGTGGTAACTATGTATATGGACCAAACATAAATTAACCACAGTGTTCCTTCAATTTTCTAAGCTACTACAACAGCTAAAAATCTTTAAAAGGAGTGGACGCAGTATTTTAAAACTATCTCATATGACATGGATATCTATGCATATAGGTACTTACAGTCAGAGGGTACTAGATTTATATCATAATAATGTCCCTTTAACTCATAATGACTGTATTTAGCCTTTTAAGCAACGAAGAAGATAAATTTGTCGTAAACTACCTTGACATTTGGTATTCGAGGTTTTTAAAGTGATGAAGAATGAATAAAGTATAACAAATGTATAAACACAACAAACCAAAATATACGCATGTTTTTGTACCTCTTTTTAAGTTATCTGGTGGAACTGTAGGTCTGATTTCGCCCAAACAAAATTCCCAGAAATCGGGGCAGCAATCCTAAATTAAAGAAAAAGTATCCAAAACGAAAAAAAAATGTTTTAGAGCGTATCCTTGCATTACTACAATATATGTTTTATTCTTTTCTAAAGCGCGAAGAGTACAATGAGTAACCAGGGTACTCTACCATGGAACAGGGTACTCTTCGCTCTTTAGAAAAATCCTTCACATATGAAGAAATGGGAATAACAATAATGGAACAATTACGTCATTTTTAGTGAACAGATAACTTAACTGCATTTTCCGTTCTGTTACAAAAGTAATCGCAGTAACACAGCGTCCCTAGGATTGGCGTTGAACACTCATCCTGTCGACCGGGACAACATCCTCCGATCCTAGAAAGAAACACGAAAAACAAATCAGAGTATTATATATACTTGATCTGGATTCTTAACTAAAACTTTTCTATCAGTTGAAATAAATATAATCAATGGCAAATTGGGAAGCTTGCATTGTTCAATATTATGAGCACCGTCTACAAAGATTATCATCACAAATGTAATCCCACGAGGAATTTCCGTCCACACCTCGATAATCATAATTTTTAAGAGTATTTTACAAATGACTCTCAAGCAAAAGCCCGAACACGTGGAGAATTTTTTCACAATGTCGAAAGTCTCAGCTTGCTGTGTGTGAGTAGGGGGCAAATACAGCCGAGTGCATGCAACTTTTAACTATTTTCACTCAAACTTAGGTACGTCATACATTCTTCTTTCCCGTGGGATTATAAACTTTGAACGTGCTGAAATCCGGAATTATTATCAAATATATTACAGACTTTTCTCACCTTTTGCGACAGTAATCTCCCTGCGAGAAAAAAACAAAAGATATCTTTGTTAGCTCCAATTCGCACTTTTGGCTTAAACAGCTTATGAAAATAAAACTTTGCTACATAGAAAAAAACATAATGACTGTTCACTGATTAAATTTGAAAAGTTTGCTTGTTAGCTTATTTTTGAGTCAAATGTTGGTTCAACAAGAACTTTTACCTGCAGGTCGGCAAAGGGTCCATATTGGGCGGATATCACAAGAACAGTAGAAACCAAAACTATGATACTAAGACAAAGTGAGGACGAGAGCGAGACACTTCCTCGCCGCCTTCTTCCCCCGCTCCTTTCTCCTCCGCGAGAGCTGTTGGATGAACTTGTCATCGTGAGTATCTTGATGAGAGATGAGAAAGTACATGGTGAGGTTTCTGTCAAGGGCGCCATTCCAGTCACTCGTACTCGTTTTCGTACTCTGACTTTGATGTTGAGAGCAGGAAGGAAGGAAGGAGCCACGAGCAAGTTCCAAGTTCCAGTATCACAGGATCATATAATATATTATATAGATATATGATAATATACACCTAAGTAAATGATGAGTTGCAAACTGTTGAAGGAATCCACCGTTCTTCTCCACTCTATTTTCTATCCAGCATAGAACCTATACACAAAAACATACAGGAGAAAAGTTTAGTCTTTAATGTTTATCACGATAGATAATAGTAAATATTTTCACCATTTCATATCCTACACATATACACTCCGTATCTATACGTATGTTTACGATTTACACAATAGAAAATCCACACACCAATCTTTAATATATATGTGTGTATACATAGTTTCAATATTAGATAATATACAAAAGTGTATGGACTAGATAACCCTTCAAACTTGAACTACTGAACTTTGTCCAAATAAATGTATATTTGAGTTTGTCTTTAGGTTTTGCTGTAGATATGGATAAATATTGTATAATAAAGTAAATTCTACTACAAACAAACGCTTTTGTACACATGTACAATATATCCCATGAAACTTTTACACAAACGCAAACAATGCCACGAATTTTGCACAGCACGTTCCACAATTTTTGCACAAAGAAAAAACCCTCGAAATGGAACTCTATCCAGTTGCTAAACCATAATATTTTATGTGCAATATTATACACTCCTATACCCTATACACCAACTAAGTTACACCACATACATTCGAATGAAAAGGTGAGTTTATTAGTTAGTTTAAAAAATATCGTAAATATATATTTATATGTACGGTACACTATTGGAGAAGGCGAGAGTTGATGTTGACAAGGACGACTTGCATGACTCCCTTGGACTTGGATTTCTCGTTGTCCTGAGCTTGACATGCGAATGAATGTATGACAGATAGGCGAGATAGACTGATGGAGTGTAGAAGACGAGTATTCTCTGTCTTTCTCTCCACGTACGAGCATAAACTGACGAGCTTTATTACCTGCTTGTTAGCCAAACCTCGCACACTCACTCGCTTTACTTTCGTTTACTCTTCTCCTGTCCATGTACATATAAGTATACATTTGAATATGGATATGGATATGTGTATCTAGCTCGGCGACAAGCTGAAAGAATCGGAAGATTTAGATAAAAGAGGCTCTCTCAATAATGTAATATTTTACCCTATCTCCTATATTTTCTACATCCCTCCTGTTTTTCAGTCTACATGGAATCTGGATCCTGGATTCAATTTACATCAGCCAGTTGAGCATGAATTCGAAATTGAAATTGATGTTCAAAAATACATATCCTCAACCTTTGCCATTAAAATTGAAAAGCAATTGACTGCACTCATGGCCATAGCTTGTTTCATCCAGTTCATACCTGTGCAACTATATATCAACATATTACATATTCCCGTTTCGAAAATTTCAATGTTTGGAGTAAAGAGTTCCACGACTTGATATTATTTTTATCAGTAAATATAAATACTTCATCAAGTTTACTAACGTATAAGTTAACCTTCATGTTTACGATAGTGCTACAAGTTAACGTTGATGTCGTCTTGGGCTTAAAATTTAAACAGCTTTACATGATAATAATTTAGTTATTCTCGTACCTATACGGTTTATTGTAAGTTCCACTTATATTACATGCATATAAATACGAGCCTCGCAAAACTTTTGTGTACTGTTGTCAATATTTAATTTGTTTGTATGGCCACACATTAAAAATTAATACTTAGATCTTATAGTTTCAATTTGTAGAATAATAAAACATGCAGTTATAGCTTGAACTTGAACAGAATGTAAATTTGTAGTTTATGTTCATATGCATTATTACTTTCCCCTATCAATCCTTTCTTCCTGATTAATATTGTTACAACCATAATATGATGATTTGCTGATGAATTTGTATACACATACATCCAATTCAACTCTGTTTGGGCTTGTGTGCCCATGTTTCTTTACAGTGTACACAAAAGTTTAATAATTGGAAACAATTTGCCAGTCTGCACCTTTCCGTTTTTGCTCGCATCGTAAAAAAACACGCAAGTCACCTTGGCAGTGCAAAATTGAATTAGGATTCTATCGAAAAGAGGAGATAACAAAAATTGCGTTTAAGATAACCTTTCTATAATGATTTTATGAGACTATTTTATGCACAATTTTATCTCGGGATTATGTATACTCATATTTCTAACAAAGGCAGTATGTACGAGTGTTTACTCACACCATACAACGACAAAATTATATAATCAATAGTAATGTGTGAGTTTTACTTGATTTTATATTGAATGTTGTACGATGGTGAATGAAATGAGTTAAGTGACTTGTACATACGTATACTGACAAGTAGTGAGTAGATGGATGGATTTTTTTCAAGTATGCGTGTCTCCACTAATAACTATAACTACACCTAACTCTTAACCTTTTCATGGCTCGGACGACAGAAAACTTTCTAGTACCGACTATCAGCCAACGTCAACAGTGGACGAAGTTTTTCTGCTCATATTTTATGCATGTATGTATAATGTATATTGGATATAGCTGCGTTGAGTGTTGATGTTGATTTTAAAATTACTAATCGTAACACTACCAAAAAACGAACAACTACATTTTTATGGGCCTTCATTTTAATACTTAACATTAAAATGAAGATGGACATATTATGTGCTTGATCAACCCATAGCTGTGGGCTATAAATACACGAGCAAGTCAAGCAATTAGTATTTTAATCCTGTTTCTTTTTCTTCTCGCACTCTCTTGGACAGAGTCATGACTTGGATCACGGCGTTTATGTTTGGGCTAGTGAAGCAT
Organism: Sminthurinus bimaculatus; assembly: GCA_034698285.1. Lineage (NCBI taxonomy): Eukaryota > Metazoa > Arthropoda > Collembola > Symphypleona > Katiannidae > Sminthurinus > Sminthurinus bimaculatus. The sequence continues at coordinate 909 of JAQIVE010004614.1, read as the reverse complement.
TACATTAAATGACTATCAAAAGCATACTGAAAAACCACATTTTAAAGAAAAAGCGTTTCAACGTTTAAAATGTATGTGTATATTAGGGTTGTCCACTATGCACAAAGTTGTTGGATCTTAGCGCTTCGGGGCTCATAGTTACCTACACTAGTGTAGTTGATCCCTGTAAAATTTCAGCTAAATCGGTCAACGTTTAGATGGTGCCCAAGGAGGTCAAAGGTCAAGACCAAGTATGAAACTAGCTTTACGCTTTCATTCATTTCTCAGGAACCCCTGAACCGATTTTCATGTGTGTTAGCAATTCTGAATGGTAATTGCATGCCCTACAACTTTTGATTTAGCAGAAAGAATTTCCCCGGGTTTTTCAAAAATACCCGGGTAACGTCCCAGAAAACCCCGGATTTTAGAGTGAAATATAAATGTTTGTTGTCGTTTCAAATTTTTTTATAAAAATGTAGGTTTTTGCGGTTTCAGAACCGTCGGGGTTTTTAAAATCGGATGAAAAACAAGTAAATGGCGATTTTTTGAACATTTAAGGTCAATTTTACGATTTCAAAATTTGGCGCCAAAATTTTTTAAAATATTATAGCAAGAAAGAGCATTTAATTCTGAGTATTTTTCATAAAGAAAGTACTACTCTATCTTTAAACGTTTGACCTGTAGAGGTCATAGTAGTTTAGTGGTATTTTCCGTGTTTCATCATACTAACGATGTGACCTCTACAGGTCAAACGTTTAAAGATAGAGTAGTACTTTCTTTATGAAAAACACTCAGAATTCAATGCCCTTTCTTGCTATAATATTTATAAAAAATTTGGCGTATGAACATGTATTTTCTGAGACTGTACAACACCCTGGGACTTCTCCCCTTTCAAGTCTACCCTGACCTGAGTTTTGACCGGGATCTCCG
>JAQIVE010004613.1:0-14263 GCA_034698285.1 Sminthurinus bimaculatus | reverse complement strand
TATATGCGTTTTCTATTCCGCTGACGAGATCCTTGACGTCAAAGTCGGCAATCGCTCTTCGTTAACACAACTCATATTCGAACGCTTGTTACATATAGTGCTCCACGCGGGTACAAATTTTGGGGAACCAGTAGATACCGCCAAGTAGGTCCAGCTTTGAATTTTGCGTACCCAAAAAATATATTACATATCAAAAACTATACTAGATACTGACACCTTCAAGATACGTGCCCAATAAAATGAGTACTGATATTGGTACTTTTAACGCGTCCAAAAAAATAAATGCGGAAATGAGGGCGTACTTTGCGTCTCCGATATTTTTCGTAAAGGATAATGTGCAAAAATTATATACCCGTACGGAGCAATCACTAATTTTACTTATTATGCATATTTTATACGTATGAAATGCTATTTTGGTTTAGTGCTGGGTAAAAAATAGATGTTATGTTGGTTATTGTCTCTTGTTTTAATCCCCAAAACATAATACATCCTTTATTTTTTCACCTCTGTTTTATTTCTTTTCTTTTCTATATGCATATAATACTTTTAAAATGTCTTAATCTCATCGCATCTCCCGTCGAAACTATAAAATTTAAATACACAACTGAAAATGTCTCCAAAATAAGAGCACCACATAGAAGTGGCTTTATGTACACGTATGCGAATATAAGGCCGTTAATACGGCTATAGAATCCAAACAAAATAAATGTGGAATGAAAGATTAGCGAGAAGTCGCTGGCTGCCATGCCGCAGTGTCGGTCTGTATTACATATTTTATTTCTCTCTTTCTCCTTTTCATTTACTCACATACGTATGGATGTATACGGGTCCCGAAAAGTGCAAGAAAAAATACCTTTATAAATAAACAGCAGAGTGCTGGCACACCACAACAAAGTACTACACATAACACACACTTGTGTTACAACTTGCTTACAGTTTAGTGAAGCATAATCTAAAGCTATTTACTGTCGTCTCGTTCCCCCTGTTCTCCCTCTCTCTAACTTGATCATATTATCAGATTTTCACCGAGTGCCGCATGACTCGAATTTTCATATCCCTGAATCCATTCACATTCACAAAATTTTCATTAGAACTTATGTACGTCTCAAGAAGAACAACGGCAAGAAATTATTACACCACCGTACCAAATCACACCTGAAATTATTATTGCTGTATATAATCTTTTCATATATATACTGATACGGAATTCGTATTGCTCATACTATTTCTTTTCCATGTCGTATTTCATTTCAAGGAGGTGTATATATACGCCAACTTACATCTTTCTTTCCGTGTATGTTTGTCGAACTTGTAGTCCGCAGTTGAAATTTTTCAAAAGATACAGCAGTAAAACAATAGCCATTAAACCACAATGAAATATGCAATACATGAAACAAAAACATTTTTCAAGCTCCAAGTTTGGCATTCTTTTCAAAGCTATACATATGATAAAAGAGCAAAAAAAACGCAACAACAATCGGTTATTACATTTTAACGTGGCCATATCAGGAAATTCAGAAGAGAAGGTCTAACATTTTTTATTTTTACTTTTTCTGCTTCTGGTATTCTAAACTACTACTGCATTGCACCTAATCTTCAAACTAAAATAAAAACCGAGGAATCGTATATCTCTTCATGTGTATTTCCCTGGCTCTCCGATCACTGATCGAATCAAAGACAACTACATGCCATATCAATCCGTATAAAAGAATTATAAAGAAAAATACAAGCACACATAGAAGGTACAGGTAACGTATTTTATTGTGCAGGAGTAAGACCAACAACGTAGGAAACCAACCAGAGAGAGAGAGAGAGAGAAAGGTTTACTTGCCCAACACGAGCCGACGTCAACACGACTACGGCCACGCATAACATGGACCATTGAATACAAAAATCTTTCTTTTCTTCCTGCATTCCAGCTTCATACTAAAAGCACTTTGATGAAATGAAATCTTGCAGGGCTTTTGCTCGGTTTTCTCCTAGTATGTAAGTGGAAAATCCCTTTCCTTATACTATATGCAATATAACACCTTCTACTGTACACAGATGAGCGTATTGAGGGATCTCGTACATTGTAAGTAGTAATAGGTATACATGTGTGGACCCACATACAATTTACAAAACTTCATCATGGTGTTGTGGGAAAAGAACAAACTTTAGTTTACTTTACCTTGGTTCGTCCAACTAAGTAATTACTGTATATGTACTCAATAAAAAGATTCAACAATCAATATATAGATAAAATTCATGATATTGATATTGAAAGGAGGTAGACATATATAAAAAATGTGTACATGATTTGAAAACTGCTAGCACTGGAAATTCTAGCTCGCATTTCTTATCAAATATTCTTCTAATATTCAAGTGTGCCTAACATCGGATCCGTCAAACAGTACAATCCAAAGATTTTCTTTGCAAAACGCAACATACTAGAACCATATAGTGAAAATCGACACAACTGTGAACAATCTTTATAAACAAAGCCTTAAAGACTGCGAAGGAATTCTTTATTTTTCCTCGAGCTTTCGGTAGACACTTATACCGAAGGAGATAATTTACATCAATCTTTATTTTTTTACCATTTATATGCAAAAACATAAAACACAAGTCCAATATGTTATATTAACATAAAGCATGTATAATATGATGTATGGATTGTAACTCCAAATAATTGATTCTTTATTACAAAATCCACCGTCTACTTCTCTTTTATTTAACTCAGAAAATTGTCGTTTATAGATAAGAAATTCGATGAGAAAATGGACATTTTCTTTTTACTTTATTGTTCACATCCGTTTTCCAAAACTGTGTACAACAATGACTTTTATCACTGTAGTAAAAAGAAAGCGATTCATAATCTCCAAAAAGAGGGATGTGATAAAATTTAGACATAATTTCCAAACCCCGACAATCTAGTATAGAGATTACGTAAAATATATGTGATTGAGCCACAAGCGCAAGTACGGGCCTAACATCAGGTCGGATTTAAGATACAACCATTCGCACTTTAAATTTTATCTTGCATGCGAGAATATTCTCGTATATGCATATGAGAACGTAAATGTATAGAATATAAAAAAAATCTGGATCTGAAACGAAACTATAGACCGTAGATTCAAGCGATGCCGGAAAAATAAAAGACTTTATAAAATAAGAAATTTCCATCCCTGTATTTTTCCCCCTTTCAGCTCACTTTCTGCGTTTCTACAACTCTTTCTATCTTTCCATTTACCCATTCAAACCAAGAGTCGATAAATTGAGAAGATCTCCAACCACTCCATACATACAAAGTATGGGAATAAAGTCAAAGTCTTCTTATAAAAGATGCATGTACACACAGGAGTATGCAGTATCTTTATAATTTCATCTTTTCATGTCTTCGTTTTCTCTTTTACGCCTTCGACTTCCTCTTCTTTTTTTTCACAAAATTTAGTATTACCTCCACAATCAGGACAATCAGTCAGTATTCAGTATGGAATCTTTTCTCGATTACCGTGGTCTTCGGATTTTGGATTCGATGGTCTTCGACATGTACCATTATCATTGCTTGCGACCTATTATTGTTACTATACTGCATAGGTTCTTGACTTCTATTTCTTTGTGCTGTAGTTTCAGTATCTACGAATATAATGCTCGCCCTCACATATGCGCAACGTGTATAGTGTATACATATGCATGAATCCAAGAGTTAACTCAAATTTCAAAGAACTTTTCTGGTGGTACACAGTTACACAAATACACACAAAGATATTCACTTTAACTTTGTGGCTAGCCAGTTATCCTTTCTTGCACTTTGGTCACTGTGCATTAAGCAAGTAACTTTAGACGGGCTGAATAGATAGACAAAGAATTCACCTATACGTAACCACGCTAAAATTTTATATTGTATAATATATACTTTATACCTCTGCCTACCACTGCTACTATAGACAGACCACCAAGATTAGCAAAGGTACCATTTTGAGATTCGCTTAAGCCTGCCGTCATTTCATTTTACCAACTGGATTCGCCGTCATACAAATATACTTCTATGTATATCAAGGGATTGAGAATACGGCAAAATTACCCGAGAACAGGTCTAAAAAGAATGTACATATGTATGTCGAGGATGATGATGATGATGATGACGAAGTAGAATAAGACTACTACGACGGATAAGAGGTTAGTTCATTTCAAAAACTTTATCCTCCCATACTTTACCATCTCAAATCCACGCGATCACAATCCATAATTTCTGAAAGAGCCTCCATGTCAAAAACCACTGGTTCTTTCATCTTTTCCATCTCATTCTAATACCGGTATCAGAGACCTACAATTCCTGGCTTTTACCCTATCATAATACATACCTTTTTTTCTGCTTTCCTCCTCCGGTTTCTCATATCATATTATATTATTATATCTTAAGGACTACGAAAAAAAATCTCTTACATCTGACATTATGGAGTTAAAAAAGATGTACTAGAGACGCGAAGCAAAAGCAAACTGAATTTTTTTCAAACTTATATAATGTAATTACCGTTTCCTCAAAATACCAGATATTTAGGCATACATGCATACATATGGAGCATGGATTTAAATACCATTTCTGGAACTTGGGAAGGTTTTTGTACATGTGTATTTATGTGACATGGATAAGACTAATAGGAAACAAAAAAATACGAAGAAAAACGTCAGTACCCGGACACGTAAGACATTTAAGATGAAACCTGCTTTCTCTCGAAAAATACGCGAGCGTATGCATGCTCCATCCAATCTTGTAATAAATGTGTATTATATATTTTGTCTGTAATGATACGCAGGAAAACATGTTCGAAAGTCTAAAATGAATATATGTTATTCTTATTTTTCTACATGTACCAAATAGTAAATAGAAATCAAGCTATACCACAACTTCATACTTTGGCTTTGATATTTTTCAGCATTTCCCAAGCTATATGTCTATTATGTATGTATGTATAATATGTTAATATGGTGTAACGATACAAACGATATACACACAAGAAATAACAAGGCACAACATGGTAGATAAACTAGGCAAGAAAGAAAAATTGACAAACCCATTCCATTGCGCACACCACCATCACAGAAACTTTTCACATAAACTTAATAAAGCAACATCATCATCGGCATTGTAAATTCCCCATGGTAGTTTAGTTTACATACAGACAAAAATAGGTGTACTGCATAATACAATATAATTATATATGCATACATAAGATGTGCCCACTGTATCTTTAGGAGTTTCTACTCTATCTCCCAACTGAATGCGGATTCTGATTCTACATAAGTCTCTCTTGGAGGGAACTCGTTACGCTGAAATAAAACGCTTTTATAACAGATCTACCACATGCAAGCTGTTTTTCAAGGTTTCTTAGCGTCTCCTTGTGTCTACCTTTCTCTATGTACATAACCATTTCCATACAATCCGAGCTTGAATTCACACTCTACTTCGTATTCCTTCAAGTTGTGGTTTTATATCTGTACAGACTCTGCTTTTGAGGGTATTTCTGAACCCGAATCTCTCCAACAAGTATTAAAATTAGTATTAGTTGGCCATGTTTTCGCAATGATGCATATAATATAATGTCGTGGTCTCTTAGAAATGTCTCGACATCGCTTCGTACGTCGTTGTCGTCTTGCTTTGTTATTGTCTCCGCCTCTGGTATTCCGGTCTTTCTCTCTCTCTCTCTCTCTCTCTCTCTCTCTCTCTCCGAGAGTAATACCATCGTTTTAGCTCATCCTATCCATTAAACTCAATCTAGTCTCTCACACAATAGTTTATTTTGTAGTCATCGGGGAGCCAGACAGGCAACACATAACAACAAGAACAAGAACAATAGACTACTTGTTGTTTCTACTGTTGTTTCCCCGATTCAGTCCCCCCGCGCAGTATACATGTATACATATGTACGCCGAAATGAAAGGTACACATAAAATATAAAACAACATTATACATAACATACAAACTGCAACATTACGGCAAGTAACTATTTTCGACCATAAAACAAACATGTCAAAAGTCAAGATTCTATTCAATTCGAAATGCGAAGATGAAGAATGAGGCGGAGAAATTGTATTTGCATTAGAGTTTGAGTCCCTTCAATCGTAATTTCTGATTAGACTTTCCTCCATTTCCTATCTCTCTCCCTATATGCGCCTATATACATACATATATTAATTAAGAGGTTGGAATAAGAGACTACTGTAATGTGAACGGACGATATCTATACACTATACAATGTTTGCTCTGGGCAACGGAGCAGGAGAAGGAGGGAAGTTATAACAAGAAAGCGAAAGTCCCCGAGTCTAAAATCTACAGCGGTGTACCGTATGGTTTCTACATTCTATCTCTTCCCTTCAACTCGACAGAGCTTGCACAGAAAGTACGAAAACCATACTTATGTTCGTACGATATTATCCTGATCCAGTGCCAGTATTATCTTTACAGAGAATATGTATAGAGAGTAAGGAAAATCCTGTCTTGTACAATATATAGGTTTTAATAAGATTCTAGAAATCAATTCCATTTTGCCCTCTTCTTCTTTCTCCATTAAACTACGAGGATCTAAGTTCAAGCTCCAAGCTCCAATTTTGTTTAACTAACTTATACTTCTACTATTCCATTCCTCATGAATTCACAACTAAGTAGCCGTAAGTAAATGAGTAAGTATTAGTAATAGAGTACAAACATTTTTAGCCTTAGCAGCCGGGTACTGCATAAATATAGGTACGTGTGTACAGATTTTGGAACATTTATTAACTTCCAGGCAATTGAGTTTATTTTAATCATGAGCCACGCTCGAGCACTACTACTATAACTACTATATTTCTTTTGCGTGTACTACTATGTACTGTGTAATATCTAATAAAAAGCTAAATGTTACTGTTCCTATCTGCTCCCTATCTATTCCTAATATAATATCACGTAAGACACGCAAGACAATAGAGTATTTTATACATGTAAATTTAGTGCATTACAGCGTGGCGAAACAGGAGCACAAGAAAAAAAACGAGGAAGAAGAAGAAAAGGTAGAACAACGTTGTCGTTAAAATTGTCTAGGAATAAATTTTATGAGTAAAATGAAAATCTACGATCCTCTTTTGACATATATAGAACAGCAACTTTAACAACAAATACTACAACACTTTGGAAAGGAGATAATAACAAACTTATTATGTATACTATACATACACGGTCTAAGTTGTACGTTATAATCATTATTATTTGATACGGTATAATGTCGACGAATTGGCGACTGCATATATATTCACAAGTATGAGAGACAAATCAACTTGGATCAATGTATTGTGAGAGTATAACATGAACTGATTGTGATTTTTTGAGACATGCAAGCAGTTCACCAAATATTGTAGAAAAGCTTTGTGAAAAAACCCAAATCAACACACATATACAACATACATTCTGATAAAAACATAGTCTGTGATATGCTTCATCATGCTGCTGGCTGTTGCTTTTGCTGCTGCAACGCCTTTATCCATTGTAATATAAGTATAACATACAGTTGGCTTTGGTTTTCTGCGAGAGTAGAAACTACACGCATCATCACCACCATAATCATCATCATCCTTTACAAAATAATATGCATGCATGTGCATGCACAAAACAACCGTGTTATACAAAAATTTTTGTGTGTAAACTTTAGTGTATGGAATATGGACGGATGAAACTTTCGACGACTGTTGGTGATAGATTAAGACGATTAAGTAATATTCCTTGACTCTACACTGTTTACATCCTTTATACTAATACACTGGTCTGTGGGTCAAATGAGAACGTGCAAAGTGCAAGCTCTCGTTGTTACCACACAAAAATGACACATAAAAACTTCAATTCTTCGACTTTCATTTCAATTCAAATTATAATTCATGTAATATAGTTCTAACATAATTAACGTGCCTACAATATACAAGCTTTAGATGTATATCACTGAACATATGTTTACATCATGCTTTATACTGCACACAACAAGCTCAAGTTTTCAGTTTCCAATGAATGGAATAAAAAATAAATATATTTCCTGTCTTTATGTTTTTATTTCCGCGTCCCAGTAACGCACCTAAACTCTGAAAACTTAATAAGTATATGTAAAGTTCTATGCATTTCCCTCTCACTTTGTTCTGGTTTAGCAAATAATAATTTGAATGAATGCATAATATGATATAATAATATATGCACATAGCTAAACACTGTTCTGCATCTGAATGAAATAATATTTGTTATTAGCATAATAAATGATATAAATGAATGCATCTCAGTAAATTATATAAAGGCATTTTACGTTATATTGTGACAATTGAAAAGATAAAAAGACGTCATATAAGATGAGACGACAATGGAAAGAATGCAACTACTTATTTTCTATGGTTGATTGATCACAAAATACAGCGGTATCACGACATAATATTAGTGATTACCACAGAAAAAATATCAAAGGTAAGTTGTCTCATCTATAAGTTCATAACCCTACGTTATGTGTATGCACAAGTATAATATGTTCGATAAATCGAGTCAGTACAAAATTTATTAAACACGCAAGTAATTTATTAAGGACATGGAAAGTAGTGCTAATATTGCGACTTCTGTTCATCATACATACGTATGTATACCTATAATACAGTTTAAAAGCTTGTGAGGTCGTAAGTCGTGATGCGACTAACATATAATAACCTTTGCACACATATGTATGTATGTACTGTAAACACATAAACAAACTCTACAAAATGTGCTTTTAACGTGCCTGCGATACACTCAAGGAAGATGGTGATATTTTAGGGTTCCGTTTCCATTAGATCCGGCTGAAATCGCAAACAGAAAGAAGTATAGAAGAAAAAGAAGCAGAGGGATGAAATCATAAAAGATCCTCTGCACCGCCAACATGGCAAACATCTAAGGCTAACCGTTTCTTCCCTTCCGCCTCAACCTTTTGGTGCAACAGCGCATCGATATATACATATACACAACTCTTTGAAGTAAATACATCTTCATCTAATATAGAGACAACAATTTATTTCTTCGTGGTAGAATACCAGAGACATGTGAAACGGAGAATAATAATGAAAATACGAAGCAGACCAAGTAAACTCTGCGCCGATATGATATAGGAATAGGACAATACTTTCAATACCGTGCAATATTGTTGGCAGCAACTGAGTGAAAAGACTTCTTTACGATAAATACACGAAATGAGAAGATACTCAAGGAGTAAGAATCAATGTTTTCCACAATCCTAAATATTCAAACCATCGTTTTTATGTTTCACATACAAATCTGCCCTGAATATCTTTTTCACCGAAGCATTTTTCTCGCTACGTACATATCAAAACATGCATTCAACTCTTCACTACATTAGATCCGCATGTATGCTTGCACCGTTTTTATTCACACATAGCAATTGTATATGTATCATAAAAAATTAAACACAAATGCGCGTAACGGAGATTTCTTTCACATACTGAAATAACTGCAAAATAACCTACCAGAAGCGATTGATTATGATGTTATAATCAACTTTTGAAATCTCTCGTAATTCTATGACCAGTAGTGTATGTATGGGTTATATTTTCGACTGGGCAGCCATGTTCCTTTTATTGACTTACTGGCCGATCTGATACAAAAGGGCCAAAGTCTAATTTCAGTTATAGACGATCAAATGTAGAGAAATGAGAATACTACGATATTTTCACCTTAAAGTTCAAGCTTTTTTCAAAAAATTTTGAAAGCGACTACAAAGAAAAAATGTTTTATATCGAAATCGGGGTCATTGCGAACTCTTTACAAAAACAAATTATGTTAGTCGGTGCATCATATAACGCATGCTTAACATAAGTCCTCAACTCTGATAATATATTTAATACTTATACTCATATGCTTATAGAGAAAACGCGGGGAGCAAATATTATAAATATACACAGGTACATGCCGGCATAGGAAAGAGAAGACAAAAGCAATTTCATGCAATCTACGTTAAATATAGAGTAAAATGGTGCACACCCGAAGAGCCAACCAGAAGAGACAGAGCAAACCTTTCAAATATTGTAAATGGAATGAAATGGAAATTGTATGAAAGGTTTCGCATGATTTGACATTATCACGACGTCACCAGCGACGTAGAAAAATACTCGACCACGTTACAATATACTACCATCGACCAACCTTCCAGCCGTACAGCCCTCTTCTTTCTAAAAAGTATAATGTATTTTACGAACAATCCAAACACACTAGTTTATACGGCGAAACCTTTTTTGTCTGCTATAGTCTCACTCTTTCTCTGTCTTGCCTTTCCTTTTTTTTCTTTTTTACCTCTTCTCCATATGTCTCTGCCTCACTGTAGTCCCGTCTCTTCTCGCTCTCCCTCTTTCTGTTTCCGCCTCTCAAAAAACTAACGCTCAATGTAATACATTTCTTCGTCAAGAGTACTGGTATAATATCTTCATATACGCATTTTTTACACATCTTCTTTTAACTCATGGAGACCTGTCGGCGTGTCTCACACCTAAAAGTAAGCATACAATCACAAAACTATATTCTATATAATTCTTTTTTTCATATTGTCAGCCGTCTCATCCTTTTCATACACAGAAAGAGCAATGGATCTAATCAATTTGAAAACAAAATGAAAAAAAACGTCCCGCATTGAAAACATTATCTTCTCAAAACCTATTTACAATCTGACAAAGCATTAGGCCATGTCAATTTTTTTGTTTCCAAAGAAAATGTCAATGTTATCGAATTTACTCTTTCGGATCATGCGTTTAGTATTGGACATAGATTTTAAAATACGGCGATGTATACACGGATGCAAAAATTTGACTGCACAACATATACGTTGTATGTGTGTGAAGTATTTGAAATTCATTGACATCAGAACCAGAGTAAGACCTGAGGCTTCGAAAGGCCTCTTCAAGCGTTTTCACATAATCAAAATCAGAATACACAATGCCTAGTAAATATTTGTTTAAATCGAAAAGTTCATGCAAATGCAATTAAATTGAGCTTCAACAGTCTTTTGAAAGTCAGATTCTATGCAGCAATAAAAACCTTTGTATGGAACTCTAACTATTTATACTTTGCATGAATAAAAACGCAAACATTGCATACTTTTTTGCTTGTCGTATTAGCGTGCAGAATATCTGGCCAATATATATATTATATAGGTACAGGTACTATATATACTCAGTGAAACAGTCAGGCGATTCAAGCTATATAATATTGGATTGTAATACATTGTATGCATGGATGCAAACACCCACAACATAACGAAACGCAGTAAAACACAATAATATGTACTATACAATGTGTAGAAGTAAACCATATACGAATATTTCACATGGTCGAAGTGTTACATCTACTATATGAAGCTATATATATATATACATACATTACATACTACTACACATCTATACTATATATTATCATATCTACAACGAAATCCCACGTCTTCAGCATCGATAATGATACGCTGGTAAAACGAGAGGAATTTTATATATGTGTAGTAACAATAACAACAACAACAATGTCTCTTTTCATATTCAAGGGTTAATATATGTGGCTATATAAGTATACAACATAGATGTGTAAAATGTGCGTACATCATTGTTGGTTCATTGTTATATTCTTTTGCTTCAAAAAATTGAGACCAATAAATATAGTATAGAATAAAGAGATGAAGTGAAATAGTGTGAAATCTAAAATGGAACTGTCGTCTATAATATGGATCCTATATATCTACGCATTGTTCCATCTGCTTGTCTATGTGGTGTAATCCTCACGTTCTGTCCTTATGTTTAAAAATATATACCTATATTTTAACTGCAACATGACATAAAGTACTTGTTAATTATTTCCTTGGCACTTGAATGGTTGCGGCTTGCAAGAATTCTATAACCTACAAGCCTTTCCTCCAAGGTATTATAATCACAGTGACAGAAAGCGCACTCACTCACAGTCAGCATTCAACAGTACTGTATGTATCAGTAAAGTATGCTCTCGTACAAAGCATTCTCTGTGCATGGTGCACGCATATTATCCTGGCTTCATTTTACTCCGCTTCCACATATACGAGTATTATATCTCTGTTATAAAACGTAAACAGCCGACAACGAAAAAGATTACAGCCAAGAGGAAAATTTTGCAAAGAGCGAGAGAAAGAAAGGGAACAAGACGAATTTGTCTTATAATGCCGTCTGAGAACTCACCGGACAAGAAATGAATGCAACGTATACGAGTGAGAAGAATATTGTGTATACTTTATGCACAGCGTACACGCTGTGCATATACAATAATGTGCATACATAAACATACTTTATCAAAGTAGTCTAAATATGACAAGGCAGGGAGCGGAATGAACGTCTTTCGGTAGTTTTACCCAGTCCTTGCTGCTTTCCATCTCTCTGTTTCTTCATGTTCTTAGTTATGTTCACCGAGAATACCGAAATCTCAATCCAAGCCCATTCTATTTCGCAGTCGGTATTCCTTTTGGTTTGTATTTGCGGTGGCCTCCGCACTCTCACAAGTCTTAGTATGATGACAAAAGATACCTAGTCAATGCATATAATAATATTATTTCATTCCATTTCCTATCTTAGAGAACGATGAATGAGGCAATGAGAGAGAGCGAGAGAGAGAGAGAGAGAAAAGAAGCGTCATATAGTTGAAGAAACTAATAGCACTTCTCTTTCATTCGTTTCCTCGACGTCGGAGTTCGGGTAAGAAATTTTCTCACTTCATTTTATCCTCTACACCACGCTTCATTAAGACTTTTCGAGGCACAAACATTCTCAGATATTATTGCAAACATGCTTCATATTTGCATATTTTATAATCATCGTGGCCCATCATCGGTTTTATGTTGCCGCTTCCTCATGTATAATAAATAATATTAACCATCATCATCTTACCCTGTATGTACGTAGTACGTATGTATATATTGTCGTCGTCCTTTTATATAATCCAAGAAGTTCAGTACGTGTGCAACTACAACTACTTTCATTTAATTATCTTTTGCTGTTTATTCATTCACATAGTACTTTATGTGCCTTGTATTTTCATTTGACTCCCCCCCCCTCCAAACAAAACATATACATCTTTATTTCTCATAGTGCAAGTAATATTTTCTGGTCCCGCAAAGCAGAATATTTTCTACTTGTTTGGTTGCATGCTGTTCCAAATGCATGAAATTTCCAAGTACTTTTACTTAGATGCATACGGTGTATATATCCATGAAACGAAAACATTATTTCCAAATTTAATGACATTTTAACGTTAGGATGTAGAACCATAAATAAACGACCGGGTTTCTCCTCACTTTCGCCATTCTAACAGATGGTCGAAATGAGGAGAAAATCCATCATTTATTTCTGGAACTAGAGTAACTTTCAAGGCAAAGATATAGAAAGAAAGCATTTATATCATTACTATTCTTTTTTCCTACCCGTTTATAACAAAGTCTTCCCTTTTGTGTTTTCCAACTTACGTTTTGTAGATACACATTTATAAACATTTTTCTTTTGCTCAAGTGTACCAATGCCTGCTTGTATAATATATAATATACGTACATACTACATATATGCATTCAAAACTTATTCCATTTGAAATGCATTTCATATTCGTTAACTGGACTGTCTCCAGTCGTGAATCTGTATGTAAAATAATAAGGGAATATAACGGCACAGAAAACCTATCCCTATATTTTTAGCCAATGGACTAAAAATATAGCTAAAAGAATCCTCATGTAGAGCTCAACAAAGAATGTTTTCGTTCATTGCTCTTCTGTATACATGTACTTTAATTCTTTTTAGTGCTGATTCTAATTATTATGATTGTCTTATTATGTTATTGCATAGTAAAAGTTAATAATGCCTACGTAAATTTAGCTCGGCCTCTGTGCTCCATGAATATTTGGCTCTTGTGGCTGTTAATTTGGAAATTTAAATTTGTCTCACTATTTCTGTACATTACATCATAATGCTATATGCGGCGTACACAATCATTTTGATGTAGAATTCCCCCATTAAAACCCTAATCTAAGGCAAATACTAAGCTCATTGAATTCTGCATGTGTGTGTTCATTATATAAATGGCAGTTTTTTTCTGCATAAAATTCTAAACCTACTTATTTCGCTCTCCCTTACCTATCTACTTGACTTAGTCTGCGTAAAATACATATTATCCATACAAAAATAATGGTCTGTCGTCTTCATGATATGCATGGAAGAAAAAGTGTATATATACATTTTATGTATT
>JAQIVE010004612.1:0-14265 GCA_034698285.1 Sminthurinus bimaculatus | reverse complement strand
CCTTTTGAGTCAACCTGAGAAACCCGTTGATCGGCAGCACAGTGTTCGACTTGTTATGGTAAAAATCATGAGAATTAGTTGTGTAATTAAAAATAAGAAACGAATTTGATGATTTAGGCATCTGTTGAATATTAAAATAATTTCAATTTCAGGGGAACGGACTTCGAGCTGAGATTTGGGAGGAATTTGTGAGTTTTCTATATTTTACAAACTTATTTTCAAATTTAAACCAGTAAAAAATGTTTTAAATGTTTAAAATCTGGATTTTTCAGCAAAAACGTTTCAACCTTAAAGAAATTGTAGAATTCTACGGAGCTACTGAAGGAAACTGCTCACTGTGTAAGTATTAATACAATACGAATTTGCTTAAAATTTGAGATTCTACAATAAAACACCCTGCAATATTCTGAAAATTGTGACTTGAAGATTATTCATGTGCCCTGTTTTGTTTTAAACAGCAAATACTGCCAATAAAGTAGGGGCAGTCGGCTTTCTTCCCCGTATTCTCCTTCCAATCTTGCCCATGTCTCTGGTTAAAGTTGACCAATACACGGGTGAGCCGATTCGTGACGAAAAGACTGGATTGGCCATTAGATGTGGACCAAACGAGCCTGGCGAGATTATGGCCACGATTCAAAGAGGCAATCCGATTCGAGACTTTCCTGGATACACTGATTCCAGCTCCAGCTCGAAAAAAGTTCTTCGCGACATTTTCAAGAAAGGAGATTCCGTTTTCCGCGCTGGTAAGGAAAGCTAAATTATTTTTCATAATGCTTACACACATTACAATCATACTTAGTGAAGTCCGGCGCTAATTTGTGGGTATTTTATAGTAGTCTACGTATTTTGTAATAATTCTCGAATCGCATTATTTTATAGGTGATATTATGGTGATGGACGAGTTGGGATATTTCTATTTCCGAGTAAGTCAGTTTAATTGCATTTTGTAAACAAGCCAACAACATCTTCATCAAATTTTGCAAAGAAAATTAAAGAACTTGAATAATACAGGATCGGGTTGGAGATACTTTTAGATGGAAGGGTGAGAACGTCTCAACTATGGAAGTTGAAGGTACGTTTGCAAAATTAATGATAAGATAAAAAACTTGCCAGTTTTTTTGAGCTGAATTCTTAGTTTTTGTTGCTGGGCGACGGTTCTTTTTAAATATAATATCCAATTAAAAATGTTCTCATTTTTGCTTTTAGCCATCGTTTCTAGTTTCTGTGACTTGAAGGACGTTGCAGTTTATGGTGTTCAAATTCCTGGTTATGACGGCAGAGCTGGATGCGCAGCTATTGCGGACGTTGAAGGCACGCTTGATTTGACCAAGTTGGGTGAAGGTGTTGTCAAGTCCTTGCCCGCGTATGCTAGACCAATTTTTCTTCGGATTTTGGAGAAAAATGTCGATTTAACAGGTATTTACTTCAAGATTTTTTTCAACAGCGAATGATTATTTTTTATGGGCTACAAGTATGTTAATGCTTTATATTTTCTGCAAACAGGGACATTTAAACTGAGGAAAGTTGAGCTTCAAAAGGAAGAGGTTGATATCAACATTATTAAAGACAAGATGTATGTATTTTCTGGGGGTCAATACGTTTTACTTACAAAGGAGCTTCATGAAAAGATTGTTACCGGTAAAATGAGAATATGAGAGGAAGTTAAATGAGCCATACCAGTTTTTTACCTATTGTTAACCTTGTGAAAGATGTATTTAAGATCTCTAGAGAAAAAGAGCCAATTTCTTTATGCATTGTTGTTTTGCCGTGTTATATGCAGGTATACCCGAGAATATTTTTTTCGTGTTTTTTTCTTCTGTGCATTTTAATTTTAGTATCTGTGGAATATACACACTTAGATTATTCACGCTGTAGTTACATGACATTTAAAGATGGGCCGATGTATAAAACACAAAGTAAATATTCTTGGGTGTACCCATATATTATATTTTGTTATTTGTTTCCTTGAGTTGTACTAACATGACAAGTTGAAAATATTGAAAGTATCCGACGTATATGCATAATGTTACAGTATTATAATTGCTGTGACAAATCAAAGCAACTCAAACAGTCAAACACGAACGTTCAAAGTTCAAAGTCTGCTCATAAATATGTATATGTAGTTTTATGTATTTTATTCTTCTTCAAGCTGTGACACTAATTGTTTGAAAGACAGATTACACAGGTTATAACCTTTTAAACATAATGCATTTATAAAGAACGTAAAAGTATGACAAAAGTAGCCAAAGAAAACGTACCAAGTATCAATAAAATAAACTACTTAATCTTTTTCTTTGTAGACCAAGAAAGATTAAAGGTGATCCATTCCTTCCAGTTTCCTATTTTTATGTCTAATATTATGTCTAACATATACCTACACATTATTACTTTATAGTTCTTGAATACTGAGAAAATAGTTGTTGCCATTGGAAAAAGTGAATAAATTAATTTTATGCTGAAAGATGAAAGAATTCCAGCCGTGTTTCCAAGTTTCTATGACATTGATTAAAATGCTATGAACAGGCTTACCCCGGTGCTAAAAACACACAAAATCGAACTAGCTACTGGCCTCGGATCCAACGCCAGTGCCCATATGTACTGTTCAATATAGGCGTTGAATATCACGCTTGGTTTGAAGTACCAGTGGATTCGTCGCTTTTGGTAAATCCAGAAAGGGCCGATTTTATCATAACTTTATTTTTTCCCACAAAAGCAAAGTAAATGTAATAAATAAATAAGCTCTTTGATTAGGCAGAACGCTAAACAGTAAAATCATAATCATAACTATTAATATTAATCAATAAAAAGACAATAGTTTCAACTTCTCCACTTTTATACTTATGATAAAGCTTAGGACACTTGAATGTTCATGAAAGTACAGTACAGACTAGCAACTGTTGATATTAGGAAAACTCCATGGTGAAAATGAAGCCGATGACCCGACGCGTAGCTAAACTCCAGATTTAGTGTTTTAGAAATGAAGGCAAAAATGTCGGCCCATTCCTTGATCTGAAAAATGTGTTTATATAATTTCATTTCATGCATCATTGTGTCGTTTAATTACCATCATAATAAACGAAAAGTATAGTTTTTTCAGTGAAGTCTAACGCTACAATATTTTAAAATCTTAAGCAAAATGCAAACAAACATTAGACAATGGAATTTTTACCTCATCGGACGGCGTACGAGCGAGTCCATGGCCCGAATTAGTGGAAACTTGTAACAGCAATGGATTTGTCTGTAAAGAGTTCATGTTGATTAGTTTGTTTACTGACTGTATGCAGTAATTCACAAAGCTAACCTACAAACATTTTAATTTATGATTATTGAGTAAATTTTCTCTTTCACTACCTGTTGAGACAAATTTCCGATTCTGTATTGTAACTCGGCAATGTATTTGTAGCTGTGTGCAGGAAGAACTCGATCGTCTTTGTCACCGGTCTAAAGCATGAATTAAAATGAATGTGGAACTTTTTCAAAATGAAAATATAGAGAGAATAAAAGTAGATGTATAAGTGTGAAACCTTACAAGGACTAAAACGGCAGGGTACTGAATAGTCTCCAACATGTACTTTTGAACATTATGGAGTGGAGAATAGCTCATAAGATTTCGAAAATGTTCTTTTGAATCCGATGACCCATATTCACCCACCCACCAAAATCCAACTCCCAACTTGTGGTAACGAACCATGTCCATAACTCCAACTTTAGCGATGGCCACCCCATAAAGATCAGGCCTTAGATTGATGCAAGCCCCAACGAGTAAACCGCCGTTGGAAACTCCATTTATAATGAGCTTTGATGACGTTGTGTACTTTTCCCTAATTAAATACTCTGCAGCGGCTTGAAAGTCGTAGAAAACATTTCGTTTATTTAAAAGAGATCCTTGCGCATGCCATGTTTCCCCATATTCTCTGTTGAAAACAACCAGCAGCATAATCGGGTTATTTTTTCACACAATTACTAGTATAAATACGTACAAATATTTAACATTGTTTAACATTTATTTACCCTCCACCACGAAGTCCAGGAGTTGCATAAATTCCATTGAAATATTTGATAAAAATTAAATTTTGAATCTCAAAACTTGGATGATTATTCGAGTTGAAGCCCCCATATCCAGACAAAAAAACGGGGTGCGTTTCATTGCGATCAAGGTCCTAAAATACCATTCAAAAAATTCAAACGAGCAAAAAATCAATAAGTAATTAATATAAACTAAAAGCTTGACACATTTTCACATCCTTTAGTTACTCAAAAATTAAACAGTGCTTACCGCCTTGTGAACTAAAAACATTGGAATCTTGGTGCCGTCTCTAGACGAATAAAAAACTTGGTTGATCTCAATGTTTGAGACGTCCATGTTGGGTATTTTTGCCTCCTTAAAAACCTATTAGAAACCGATAAAGTAGTCGGAAGCAAATTAAGTTTCCAAGTTTAGCTTCAGTTTCAGCATCAAAAACTGTAAAAAAGGGTTACCGTTAAAAAAGACTTACCGTGCAATTTACATCTTCATCTGTGAATTTACAGTGGTAAACTTTTCCTGAAAATATGTAAGACTCAAACAGGAAAAATAATTCCGTTTGTGCTCTAACTTTATTGTTGATTGTGAGCACCGAGCCAACTTCCAGATCCACCCTGGCAAAAAGATTTGCATCATGCAAGTTACGGATCTCGATTTTGTGCTTCATGTCTTCAATGTAGATCAGCATCAGTTTGTCACTGGAAAAAATTTCATCCGTAAGTAGAAATTAGAGAGGCTCTGCAAAATTTCATTCATAGTTAATTCTCAATAAAAATGACATACTTTGCCACAGCTCTCACAACATCCAACACATTTTTGGGGTGCTCTGAAACTAACGTTGTGAACAAAAGCCGAGGATTTTTCAGGCGATCTGTTTCCACCTGGATAATCTGTGAGCGTGTAGCATTCCGATCCGTTTTGAAGTAAAACACAGACCCTTCATTTGTCACATACTGAAATTTCAAAATTAAAACATACTTTATGGCTAAAAGCTGAAAGATTTCAGTATCATTACATTTTTTACCACAAGTGCATAATATGAAAAAATAGAATAACTTGTTTTTAGCTTACAGTATAGCTAGCTTCATTAATTGTGCTAAAAACAGGTATCCAGATCATATAACGATATACTCCGCGCTCTAATGACGTGAGATACACTCCATTTGCCTTGAAATCAGAGTTCGGGAACGCCAGCAGATATTTCCCGCAGTCGCTAACTTCGAATCCAATGTTTCTTTGTGGCTCCTGCGGAAATTCCAGGATCAAAATGTCCTCCTCTTGCTTCGTTCCCACGACGTGATAATAACCTTTCTCATTGTCGAGTCGGCGAGTATTTCCATCCATTGGATAACTCTAAAAATTAAAGGTAAATTTTAAACTAAACTACCAATATTTACCTGTGTCTCTGTAAAATGTCAAATAGTCCCGTTTACTTTGTATTTGACTCACGGTGTAAAAAAATCCAACGTTGTCATGCGTCCATTGCAAGGACGAGAATTTCAAACCTTCAATCTTCTCGTAGCTTGTACCTCGGTACCGGAGATATTCACCGGAAGTCACGTTTTTAAAGTAGCACGTTTTCCAATCCACACCATCGTTGGACAAACAGTATGAGAAAATATTTCCATCCTTTGAAAAATAATAGTCACGGAGGGAAACATGCCCGTCATCAGAAAATGTGTTCGGGTCGAAAAATACCTCGGGAGTTTCATCCTCCTCCAACGATTTTTGTACATAAATCACACTGTGGCCACAAATTTTTTTGAATTATCAATGCATGTATGTGTATCACAATAATACAATAATTTAACAACACAGAAAAGAATTGATTTTTTCATGGAATTTATAATATATATATATAGAAAATATTCACCCTTGGTTTTGAAGCCCCGAGTTTTTGGAAAAATAATAACGATTCCCTGCCTTCACAGGCGCGTCCCCATATTTTGGGTGGTTCCATATTTCCTTCAGTTTATCTCGAATTCTATCCCTATCTTCGATAGATTCCAGATACGATGTAGTCAGCTTGTTTTGATCCGCTACAAACTTTTTAGTTTCCTCGGAATCTTGTTCCAGCCATCGGTATGGATCTTTTACCTAACAAAATAAATATTTTTACACATAAGCGCTGATTAAATTTTCAGAGAATGGAGAACAAACGACAGCGCAAATTGTTCCGTCGTAAATTATAATAATATGCCACGGGATTGTGACAAACGATTTTACTTCAAGTTAAAAAAGTAAGAAAAAAGCCAGAAGAGAAACTGACGGGCGTTTGATGATACAGATCGACTACATTGTCGTCCCTTCGAACAGAAGGATATGAAAGTCGTTCAGCATGTCCAATCGTCACATAATTACACCACAGCGACAGGAGCACGAGGAAGATTGAAGGTATTGAAGAATTAACTGTAGTAAACAAGTTCATGATGACTATGTACGCTTTATGTCTCTATTGAGAACTTGCGTGTCCTTCTTAAAGTTAAAATGTGAAAAACTAATTTCTGAAACGTGGAATTTTTCATTCCAGGTATATCAACGTTTAAGGAAAAGATCAAAGATTTTTTAACTTTGAATAAAAAAGTAAAGTAAAAGTTTACACACGAGAGAAAAGATAGAAAAACGAAAATGCTGTAGGAATGAAAAAAGGAAACAAGAGTTTAGATATAATAATATGGACTCTGTTCTGCGAGTAACAGTAGTGCAAAAGAACAGAAAATGAATATTCGCAATCTGTAATATTGAATGTGTATATTTTTTGGCTAGACGCACAGTGAAGACATGTTCCAAGCACTTGTAGCTAAAGCTTGTTACTTCTTCTTGGCTTGAGTCTTGAGTCAAATGCCCAAAATAATAATAGAATGATACACAGACACATACATACATATACTTACATATGCAAACACACATGGAACATACAGCAGGAATTACATGCATACTCAAAGCGCACATTTTTTCGGTGACACATATTAACCATCTCGACAAAATTGAGACAGTAGGGCATTGGGCAAAAGATTAAAATACACATATGCGAAGGCGGTGTTTTTTACCATACACCATACACATATGTATGGGTGGAGGATAAAAAGTTTTAGACAGACGACTACGACGGACCACTTGAGACATTCAAGATTCAAAACCGATAGATTCGGGAGACATGTTGCTGCGTTGTAAATATTTTATGTGTTGTTTTTGTTTGTAGAAAAATTAACTGTGCGTTTTCATTTTATGTGCATCATGTTTTTACTTTATGATGTATCAGGAGCAAAATTATGGTCATTGGCCCACCAACTCACATTTCAATCTGTAAAACGGGACATAACATAAAATTTAATCTATATCTGATGCACAATATTGAATGGTTATGAAGCCGACTTTGAAGTCTTGGAGCTTGCAACTGGCAAGAAAACAAATACATAAAAAGTAGTAGACGACGACAAAATATTATGGGAGAAGAGGCGATTTGTCATGCCTTCTTGCATTTTTATTCTTCTATTTAAAAATAATTTTTTAAATGCATACATAAAAATAGAAACATAAAAATTAATAACTTAACGTTAAAATAGTTATAAGTTCGTTTTTTTCAGTTCGTGTGTCAATGTTGAAGATTTTGAGCGTGTCAAGATTGTTAAATTTTTATGTGTATAAGATGTCGATTGTGAGTATTTAGTATTTATGGTTTTCATGTGTACGTACAAAGTACTAAAAAGTACTGAGATGCACCGTCTTTTTGTCCTGTCTCCACAAATTCTTCATCTAATAGTTCGTTTGTATATCCAACTGTCAATCAATGTCAGTCTCATGTCAAGGTTGAAATGTGTAAAGCGTCAAAGTCAAAAATAATTTAAGAAAAATATTACGCTAAAAGACAAAACAATTATAACTACTATGTAAAACAATAACAAAAAACAAAACAGTTTTAAAAATTAACAAAATACTTAAATAAATTCATCTCTTAATTTTAACTTTTGGCCGATCGAAGTTCATTGGCGTTGTCACTGTAGGAAACTTGGACGTTTGGAGTAATATCGGAAGGTTGAAATTGTGACTCAACATCATGTTGATTAGCTTTCACTGAGACAAACTGGTGTTTTTTGTACTTTCCCTTGCCTCCATTTTTATTGACGACTGTTGAAGAGATGATAGTGGAGGTCGAATCAGAGGGTTGAAACGGAGTTGCATTGCTCTGGGTCAAGTCACCGGAGGAATTACTGTTGTAATAATTTTTATATTGTGAGCTCGTGCTCATATTCACATGGGAAACATTGCTCTTGTTATGCTGTCCATACAAACTGCTGTAATAATCGGCGTAGCTCCAAGGAGTTGATGAAACCGTTCCATTGTGATTCCTTTGATATTGATAGTAGTGGCTGTTGTGTGGATATTGTTGTTGTTGTTGTTGTGGTGTTGGAGCGTCGGTGTATATTTTGAACGTGGGTTGACAGTGGTACTCTGTGCAGTTACCCGACTTGGATCCAGTCCAAAAAGCTTGCTTGTAGTTTCTCATGAGTCGTCTAGCCTTTCCTTTGGGTGTTGCTGAGGTGGCTCGCTCCACGAGGAAGTTCACCAGAGTTCGAGCAGTTATGGACTCGGTGCCGTTCTCGGGGAAAATGAAACTTCCAGCCTCACAGACTAACCTCTCTGGACAAGCGTCCAAGTCCAGGGATCTAAATATAACGATTTTTTATTTGTGATTAGCTTACTGTGGAAGATCCTGGAAAGGGAAGAGATTACATACATATTGCCAACATGGACTTACCGAGCATACTTTGACATGAGGGAGGACAAATCATCAAGGACAAGATGGCCAAATCCAAAAGCCCTGGACTCTCCATTGTTGTTGTACGAGTGTCGAGTTGGAAGGCCGGCGTTTCTCATCATCATCATCATCATTCCTCCGTCCATCATCTTTTAAAATAGTGTCACAACAATTAAAAACTGCAGATATTTTGAGAAAAAAAAATTTGTAAAAAACGATTGCAAAAATTGTGCAAAGTACCATCATCATCATCATTCCACCCATCAACAGCAAGGGAAGAAGAAGAGCCAAGAGGGACAGTCCGAGAGGCAGCAACAAGAGGGGCAAAAGAGGTAAAAGAAGAAGTGGAAGAGCGGCTAGGAGCAACAGTGGAATCAGG
This sequence comes from Sminthurinus bimaculatus, assembly GCA_034698285.1. Classification (NCBI taxonomy): domain Eukaryota; kingdom Metazoa; phylum Arthropoda; class Collembola; order Symphypleona; family Katiannidae; genus Sminthurinus; species Sminthurinus bimaculatus. The sequence goes on along the minus strand of JAQIVE010004612.1, from coordinate 5,103 downwards.
TAGTAGAGATGGTGGTCGTTAGATTGTTGAGGCTGTGGGTGGTAATGAGAATTTTGGCCCACTAATGGAACGTGGTAATGGTAGTATGACCCCGCCGCTTGACCTTGACCCCAGCCCTGTCCGTGTCCATGAGCCACTGGGGCAGCTGGATAAGAACCTTGAATGTAAATGTTTAATTTCAAAGTTTGAAAATAAAATTTAATGGAATGTTATAAAAATTTCAAAATTTTGAATGTTTTATACTGTGAGAGACGCCATATCCTGGACCGCTATCGTAGGAGCCTGAAACTAGGGATGAAAACGAACAAATCCAAAAAATGCCAACAGTCACAAGGAGGAAAGTGCACTTCATCCTAATATGATAAAAAATTTAAACTTTTCGATTCAACGTTGTGATTGAGTTGTTGAGGCTCAAGAGGAAACTTTGGTAATGACATTGAATGCAAAGCTGTCTCTGCTTTTATATGGAGTACAAATACAATGAAAGAATATTAGTCGGACTTTGTTGCTAAAATGCTGCCGATGTATTAAACGTATCATCTTGGGGATTGCAATGCACAATTTTATCGAGTAAGAAGAAACAACAGACAACAGAGAATAGAGGGAAGCGAGAGAGAGGGAGAAAACACGAACATTTCTTATCCACTGCACATCAGTCCAATAACCTATTAATACATTTCTTTTTCTCGTATTGTCTATGTTTACCATCGATACTAAACTAAGAACCAAGTCAAATAGGAAAATGTCATACTTTAATTTACGTTTATGAATTTTACGCATGAACAGCCAAACTCCAATCATAAATGTGTCCATTTCCCTTCTTTCATATTTACCTACACAAAGATTAAAGAGAGTCCGTCGCAATCATTATGCTCAATATTCAGATGATTATGATTACTTCTGAGCTTTAGTTGTGGAATGATGAGAATTTTAAAACAGGCTATGATCTATTATTTTTATAACATTGATAGTTTGCTGATATTGATTCCAATTTAGATAAGAAGTGCAAAATCAAGTGTAATCGTTCCGTTGCAAGTGCTCATAGTCACTTACTTGTATACTGATATTATAGGCATTTTGCTTCTTTTTCGGTGCAGCAAAGACACATCTCACGCCGACATAGTCAACTGACGATGGGTAAACAGACTAAGCAGCGCATATTATTTATAGAGGATCATATCATAACTCATAATTTATAAAGTAAAGTAGACGAAACTGCATCCTTTTTCTATATCTGATTGTGGATGAATGAGACGCTTGTTTGTCCTTTGTCATCGGTGTATGCATTTAGATACTATTTACTTATGGCTTGGCGAGTGAGTCTCAATAAAGGAGGATGAGCGTGATTGTTTAATTGGATCAATCTGATTTCTCTCTCGAAATAATTCTAACGAGGTTTGTCGTCTTCCTTACTTCTCATCATTTACAAAAAATTGTACATCTTATTGTGTGTGTACATAAAAATATGATGCAGTTTGTAATTAAAGGTAACAAAAGCAAGAAATCCTAGCAACCAGCAGTGACGTTTTTGCACAGAAACAATGTGAAATGTGACTAATGTCTTTATTCCATTCAATTTCAATTTCGTTGTAATTTTTTGTTTCAATAAAATACCTAAAATCAATGTCGATGTCGTATGAATCGTCTCATAAATATTATTCGTTGATACTAATCAAACACAAAATATGAGAAATGTAAATCTGTATCAACAACTTTCTATTTACCTATTAGTCATTATAGAATGCTCAATAGGATGAAACGATATGAAGTTGTTGGTTTTTTTATTGTGTATCGAAGTTGTCGTATTTTGGCTTAGAATTTCTGAATTCTGAAAAAATAGTTAAAATTATCAGGAATTTCAGTAAATTTAAGCTACGATAATATTTTTACAAAGTCGAAAACCTGAATTCATATTATGTCCCCAGTGCAATTCTCTAATGTCCAACTGTTAGGCGAATCAGAAGAAAACATGAAGGGTAACATGATATTTTAGTGAGACTTATTTCAGAGTTATGTATCGACATTGCAAAGTATGCATATTAAAGTCGTAGTTTTAATGTCATGAGAAGTTTCTTCACTCCACTGTACATTGTACATGTATCAGTATTAATATGCCAATATTTGTAATAATTACACCGTGTAATGCACATATACTCGTTACATTTTTCGAAAACTGACGGCAAATTAAGTAACGTTAGTAACTTAGTAACGCAAAGTAACGTTTGTTAATATCTTACTTCAATGTGTGATATTCACTCATTATACAGCTTTCAAAATGCAGTTAATGTTACTAAAATGCTCATAAGAAATACAAACGTTGCAAAAAAAGCCGGAGACAAAGATGAAGTAAGCAATAGTTTTAACGCAAAATTTTATTTTTTTTCTCGTTCATTTGCACAATAAACTTGTTATCATTCAAAAAATTGTATAAAAGTATGGGATAGATTCGGAAGTAGTCATTGTTTGTAAAAAATATTCAGCTTAAGTCTATATTATATAGTCTTTGTAGGTGTAAAAAATTTGTTTGGTTCGTTGTACCATTATTGGTTGTTGTTGACCAGAAAGTTTCTCGTTTTTTGTCAGTAAGTTAAACGTGTAGTTATTTACAGATAATATGTATAGTTTAAACGTACGTGTATGGCATCCATTATATTTTGTACAATACAAAGTATCTTAGTTAGTAGTTAATGTAACAGTTTGTCCTTTTGTAAAATCTAAATTATCTCTGTCGCTTGAATTTCATTTGTTTGTCGGTTTATTAAACGCGTAGTCTTAAATTTTCCATGTTACAATATGTGATACAGTTACATTATGCATGTAAATAACGGTAATTAACAAATTAGCACCACTTTATCTATGCAAACTTAGCAGTAGATACTAATAGAAAAAAAACAAACAACAAAATTCTAGATTCTAAAATTAAACTTCAGTTTTAGACTGAACACTAATAGACGTTCAATACCTGACACTTAGTGATAAATTAATAGTGTTAGAAAGTTGAAAACATTTTTATGTAAAAGTAGTCAAAGTGTGGTTATAAACGTTTGGGTACTTTGGAGGTGATTCCACAGTATTTATGGAGTCATTTGATTCCACCTTTTGGTCACCTTGATTTGCAACTGGGGGATTTGAAGACTTTTCGCTGTTAGAATCTTGTTGAGAAAAAGAACGAAATTTGGGTTGACACTGAAATTGGTCACAATTTTGTTGTTTGGATCCAGCCCAAAAAGCATTTTTATATTGACGCAGCACCTTTTTGACCTTTCCCCTTGGTAGAAGTTGCTCAACAATGTATTTTGAAATCAATTCTCCTTGTCCTTGTTGTCCACTACTGTTGTCACCCGTTAAATTGCTGGGGAAAATGAGACTTCCCAATTGACAGGCAAACTTTTCTGGACAGTCATCAAAATCGATTGATCTGAAAATATTTAGCAGTGAAAACAAAACATGAAACGACTTTTACTTGAATTAGGGATGCGTACACGTAGCACCTTATAAACTATAAAATGTTTTCATGTAATTTCTAAACCGATTTTGGCAGTACCTGGAAACTGTTGAAACGACGTGCGTCCAATCATTCATCAACAACTGCCCAATAGCTCTAGCAGTTGAAACAGAAGTGTGGGGTTGATTTCTCATTGGCATCATCATCATTCCTCCACCCATCATCATCTTAAAATAAAATAAATGCAAAGGCATCAAATAAAATTGTTTCATTTGAAATAAATATGACACACCATATTTTGTAGAACATTTTATATTTTACCATCATCATCATTCCTCCCATCATGAGTAGGGGTAGAAGGAGAGCCAAGAATGAAAGTGCAACTGGGGCAAGTAATAGCTTGAGTAAAAGCGGAAGGAAAGCCAGGGGTGCTATTAATAGAAGAAGAAGGGGCAGTAGCCACAAAAGATGATGATGTAAATCAGTGCCGCTGGATGCTGGCTGATGAGAATAATGGGACTGCTGACCAACTAAAGGTACATGATAGTGGTAGTATGACCCTGCCGCTTGACCTTGTCCCCAGCCTTGTCCACCACTACTACTAGCCGCTGGTATTGGAGAAAGTTGAACACCGACTCCTGAAATATTATAATTAAAAACACAAATATATCAAAAATTCGCCTTTTGTTCTTTGATAGTTCTGGAAACTTATAGGAGGTTAGGTACTTTTACTATCTAAAATATGAATATCAAAACCTTGTCCATAAGGAGTTTCGTATGACGCTAGCGAATATGCTGAAAAATAATTGAGTAAAATAAACAGTTGCACTGTGAGTAAAATAAAAAGTCTCATCTTTAAAAACTTGAAAAAAGAAAAGGTTGAAATATGAAGATATGTTATAAGTTCAAAGAAAAGTGGTAGTAGAAGATGAGGAACTGAAATGATTTTTCAGGATCAAGTCCACGACCATTTATAGACAAGGTTTTGTACATGGGTTGCCGATTCTGTTTTTCCTCCTCATCTCATTTGCACACAACATGAAGGAGTCAAGCCTTGACTCTTTCAATTCAAAGGCATGATGTTATTCCCCGTGTTACCTGTCAATAAAAAAGTAGTGAATGAATACAAGCTTTCTCCGAACATGAATCTATCATTTTATTAAGTTACTTAAAATCGCTATCCTCCTATATTTTTACCATATCATATTATTTCAATTCATAATATACAGTATCAGTTTGAAAAAAACAAATAACAAATATAAAATGAAAGGAAAAAATTGAATATCCTAACAACACATATACAAAGAAAAGGGACACAAAGATTCATTGATAAAAAGTTTGGAAAATGCGTGAAGGTTGGAAATTAAAATTAAAAGCATGTCTGGTCTCTACTCGGGTCGTATAGCTTAAACCTTTGTTTACAGCTTCTGATACGCATCATCTCATTTCATCTTTAATTTTTGAAAAAGTCAATCACTTTGCTTGAGATAGCTACAAAAATTCATGAGAAATGTCGTATATAAATACATGCATCATATATTTACATAAGGTTACCATATACAGTATACGTAATACATATCTATCACAAGTACGTAAGTATACATAAATACAAAGGTATTTTTTAGTATTCAGTAATTAAGCGTGTTCGTACCTATCCT
>JAQIVE010004611.1:0-14267 GCA_034698285.1 Sminthurinus bimaculatus | reverse complement strand
GATCTACTTTTTTAAAATATCCCCACTCATATAGATGGCGCCGAATTTCCCAAGTCACTCAATATTTGACCTTATGTGACCCCGACTCCAGCGCCGCCTGGAGTTTCAAAGTTATCTCGAAAAAAACTTTGGTTCTTTGTCTACAAGTGACCGTTAACCCCTAGTCGATATTTGCAGTGGTTCCAGAGATATGGTTTTTCTTTATGTTGATGTACCTAGTTGATCACCCTGTAAGAATTTCTAGTAGACGGTAATTTTTGTAATAATTGCTTATTTTCCAGAAATTTTTGAAGACCGGAGATTTTGAAGTGTGTCCCTTCAACGAATTTTGTCCAAAACCTACGTATATTTTCTACGCTTTCAACCACATCTGGTCTACAGCTGGTTTTTTTCTTTTTCGGGGCTACTTATCTAGCTGTAAGCGTCTACTGGAAAAGAGGCCTTGAGAAAAAAATGTGGCAAAAAATTAATGAGGACGCACGTCCTGGTACAGGCCGTCAGCCAGAACTGGAAAAGCTAGGAAATTGGACACATACAAAATGGGTTGACTATGCTTTAGGTTGCCTCCTTGTATTTAAAGGGCTGGCGACAGCAATTTTTCATTTTTGTCCAAACCAGAACTACGAGTACCGTAAGTTTTATGGGACAATACTTTCCTTATTTCGGACGTCCGATTCTCCAACACGTGTGAGTTTTATCTACTTTTCCCACAATGTCATTATGCATGTTTTTTCAATGTACTTGTCTCACCTGTTTTTGTTAACAATATGTATAGGGATCATAAGATGGTGATTAGAGCAGTTGCTACCTTTTCTGGCATTTTACTGGTTCTTGAAAAATTATACTCGGGGAGTTTGACGTTTAGTTGGCTGCCTGCAAATTTTGTGATATTGCTGTGCGAAACAATTATTGGGGCCGTGTTTTTTACATTTGCAATGTACAATTATTTCTTGGTTCCACTTTGGGCAGAAACTGGTACAAGGAGTAATCCTGCAGGTCTAAACAAATCCATAGCCGAAATGATAACGGAATATGCCTACAACCGTCTTTGCACCTGTATTTGGAGAAGTACAGAAGAAAACTTGGTTTGTCTGTGCTTGATTTATGCCGCAGTATATCCACTATACATATTCTTTTTGGTAGTCATTACTCCAGTTGTGGTGTTGCTTGTGCTACTTTTCTTCGGCATCGTTGCCTGCCTCTTCCCGTTTGCTATGATAGCGAGATCCTGGGGTGTTAAACCAGGTAAAAATCCGGGTAAACCCAGGTTATAAGGAACAGAACCTTAAATCTTAGCAACGTCGGCAAAAAACGACAAAACATCATCTTAAAAAAGACTTATTAACATTTTATTTTACACCCTTTTGATTCTAACGACTCCCAACGAATTTCAACAGTCCAACGCCATTTCAACAAAAATATACCACCAAACAGAAATACACCTGATAAGACGTGGGGTGGGTGGGGTAAAAAAAGTTTCTCAACGGAACAATTTGGCTGAAATTTTAATAGCGTAGACTCGCCGCCTGCCTGCGTCTGTCGGCCAAATTTAAACGAATTCGAGTTAACTAATTTTTCAGGGGAGCTGGCAATAGAGGTGAGGAGATTTCTCGCTCGTGTAGATTTGCCAGGACGATAAGGAACGAACCGAAGGTTCTGTTCCTAATAACGCCTTACAGATAACCGCTAATGGCATTTTTAATTTTAAACTCAAGAGCATATTATGCGATGTTGTATGAGCTTGAAATACAATAAACAACTTTATTTAAAATTACAAGGGAAGTAAACATACATGTATATGGCAAAACGTTTTGCGCCTAAAACGAATAAAAATGGGAAATTAAAAATGTGAACGTTCAAAAGAGAAAGCTTGTTTTGAAATAATCAAATAAAATGATTGAGGGAGCTCTAAAAAAAGACTCATGTGGCTTTCGTTAACGTTTTTCAACGATGTTTTCATGTAACACGAGCTGCTTAATTAAACAAATACAATTAGATTTCGTTGACTTTGATGTCAATAATAAAAGTAGGGCAGGATCAAGGCAGGAAAAACCACTGCTTCAAAACTTTACTCATTTCACTCCAGCTTTTTATAAAAACCGAGGATAAATTGCAGAAAACGAAAACAACCAGCCAGTGTCACTTTTCTCACAACAGTTCACTTGACCCAGTTTTAAATATCTATTTATTTATTTGTTTCATCCCATTTTCTAGTCAGACCAAGATGAAATTAAGACCTTTACACATATAAGTGTAACTGCCAATTATGAACTATAAATCGTATCGAAAATTGTAGAAGGTTTGTCCCTTTATAAATTGGCAATGACAGTGGTGAAACTTTCGGCGTTTATTGTATTTGCTACAATGACTTACGAAACAGTAATGTGCATGTTGAATAATGGTACGAGTCATGGAAATAATTCGCTGGAAACAAGAATGTCAACAAGATGACTAATACCCGCAATTAGATTGCATGCACATGTTATGGCACAAAAGTTTCCAAACTCCTTTGAATGTCTGACTTGTGATTTTGCCTCCGAATCTCTGTGATTATAGTGAAAAGGATTACTGGCAATGCCCTGTACGACGGGTACAATGTGACACTAATACACTAAATACAAGCCCACAAGTGCTAATGACAGCGACAAGAGTATTGGGTAACTGTGTACATACATACATACATACATACCTACGTACGCATACAAGGTTTAAATCAAAGTCTTGGTTTTGGTTTCTACTTTGTCGGATGATGTTCTCAAACATCAAACTCTCGACTGCAACTCCAATTCCGACTTTTCGTTGCCCCTTGGGATATGATCTTCTATTCAATGCTATGTGGGCTTGTGCAAATAAGTGTACAAAAATTACAAGTGTCTCAAGTCAAGTCAAGCAAGAGCAAATGTAGAGCTTCTGCTTTTGGCCTCAAGTCATCAATGTCTTCTTCGTTGGTCTCTCGCTCAACCATTCAAAATCTAAACTTACAGCATTTCTCTATACCTCTAGTTTACATGGGATCAAAGTTGAAGTCAAAGCCTAAGCCTAAGCCAACTAATGCAAAAGTCCCAAATAGCCAATAGCAAATAGTAAATACGCGGATTTGGGTCAAGTCGACAGCAACGGATAAAACTGGTGCAAAACTAAGTCACAACAATACACTTTGCTGGAGAATCTTCTAGAGAAACTGGGTCATTATTACCGCAAACACTTTATACCCACTTACAATTTTGCGGTACATTGTGCACCATAATGATAGAAGAAAGGTCAATTGACGGGCTCGGATTGAAGTTATTTATCTTGAAAAGTATACATTAATTATAGTGACTCCTTACATAACTGCGTAAGAAACATTGGCTCAACTGAACTTCTGCCTCTGAATCTCTCTGACTGCTCGAAATTGGGAAGAAGAGTTGTGTTTTCTGTTCCTTTCAGAATTTACAACAATTGTAACGATAATCTCGCTAATAAATAAGAGAAAAAGTGTACACTGCACAAAGTACAACGTGTACATTACAAATTGCACATTACAGATGTAGGTTGATGTTCTATTGCAAGTACATATACATGTACAATGTACATACTTTCCAGGCTTGTTGTGCTTTATTTTGTTTTGGCTCGACTCTACACTGTCTACTGGGGTGAGATGGTGACGATTATGATGAGGCCAAATGTTAAAAAGTTAGACGCATGAACGAACGAATGAACAAACAAATGCATGAGCATGTATGAGCTCATAGATTGGTTTGAATGACTTTAAGTAATGTGAACACGAACGTTAAACGAGCGTTGCAATTTGGAATTGAACGTGGAGTTTGCAATGTAATTTCATCTTCGTCATCTTTATTTGTCTGTCCTACAGGCAATAATATCTGTCAGAGTGTCATGTCATCGTCGATGTCAATCGTCATCTTTTTTCAATTCAATGGACTTTTGCTTTTGCAAATGTGTGATTTGTTGCATTTGGATTCTCTTGTTGCAGAACGATAAGACAAAATTCATACATACATTTGAACTGTCAGAGCGAAAAGGAAAACTTGAGAGATCTTCCAACTTCTGCACACGGCCAGCAGAAAAAAGACGCGTGATAGGTTTGCAAGAAAACATTTGTATATACAAGTAGTACATTTAAATTTACAATGTCCATATGTACACATGTAAAAAGTATATACAACATACACACAAAAAACCACATTATTAGGGTGATGTCACTTTAGTCTTCGAGTATACGAGTAGTGGAATGCCAGGCGATGCTCTTATTTGGTGGTCATCCCAATTTCTTCCTTCTCTTATCATCAGGACGTTGCATGTATGTATTACATTATATTATAATATCATATTATTGCTCTCCAAGTCAGCGTCATTGTCATCGTCATCATTTGCTTTCTTTCAGTCGAGTTTCTTATTCATCCCTATTACCGCCAACGACTCTCGGTGGGCTGGGGTCCAACGATACAATTAATATTTATTGTATGGCTCACAAATAATACAGACAAAAAACATACGTATAAGACACATGGGTATACACACATGTGCGAAGAGTTATGGGGATTTGCCATGTGCGCATTATGTAATGTCCTTTGAAATGTAAGCAATCTCGATCCCTGTGCGTACTCGGCTAAACAACAACAAATATTTGGTGTGGGACATTATTATTGCCATTACATTTGCTGTACTTACACTGCCTCTACAATTGAATTACAAGAAGAACAACCAAGATTTTAACTTCTTCTGGCCATAAGTCAAGCCTTATACATGTGCGTATGCATGCATGTGTTGAGCTGTACACATTCAATAATATTATTCTGCTGTCTTTTGCTTTTTATTTCTCATTTGATTGTACTTTATTTGTCATTTCACTCAAAATTATTTTATTCGCCCAGTTTTACTACTATAATATTTCGCCATTTTCCATTCACATAAAATAAAGGCAAAACAAAAACCTAACGAATGAATTGGCTGGGTAAGAAGGGCACCAAGACCAAAATTCAAGGCAAGGTGCGCGAACGTTTTGTAATTCAAAAAGCTGTGAATTGTATTTATGCTAAATTCAATGAATCGAGACAAAAAACAGACCAACAGAATTAACACATTATATCTTTGAATCCTACGTCGAAACGTTATCGTCCGATTTTTAATGAAAACCACGTGCTGTAATGATTTTAACTTTCTATACATAATAATGCTGGATGATGATTGTTAATATTAATTCTGCACATATTTAAGCTAAACGCTAGTACAAGGCTGGTTGTCTGAATGTTTATCAAGCTGGGACCAAATGAAATACATATGTACATGGATTGTCAGGAATAACATCCTAGTGAAGAGTACAAATATTCTCTAGCAAGTGAGAATGATGATGGAGAGCTGAAGTTTTAATTAATTATTTCCGGTTCACTTTTTTAGTCTCGCATTTCATGCCATGAGTTTTCTCATGACAAATATGACTTCAAATAACAGCTATCAACGGAATAGATATCTTCATTTCCAGTAGTTTCAAATATCGTGAGTACAACTGAGGTTACTTGTTGTGGCTGTGTGCATGGTTTTTAGCATCTCAAATGAGCTTGAACGTCAGCCAATTTTCAAATGGTGAGTATCTGTATTTATACTTGTCGAAAGTGAAAGGAGCATAAGTTTTGAATGCCAATATATAGATATTTAGGGTTTTCAACTTGTTTTTACAGTCAGCACTATTGAAACATTCATTTTTTTAGACATCTATAAGCGAACAGTCTTTGTTTGTTTTTCCATGAATTTATATGTGAACTTGAAATTTATTGCCTTATATTTGGCAAAATCAAACTATTCAAATATTTGATTTGTGTACGATTGATTGGAGTTAAGTTTAATTTCGTTACCAACACTAAGTAAATATTTTCAAGTTCAAAGACATTTTTGCCTCTACTAAAAAATTAAGGCATGTAAACAAGGCATTGATATCCACGAAATTTATTCAAATTCACAGTGGGTTACGTCTTTATAATCACAAATATTTAATGTGAATTTTTGTTTGATCATTCCTTTTAAAACGTTTTGTTCGAGATCGTACTTAACCTTGATGAACTGATGACAAGTGAAGTTGACAACGGGGAAATCAACCAATAAGAAAAATCTATATTTATCATTTGTTTGGAAGTAGATTTTGATTCATGGAGGAAAACTTTTGGTTGAAGAAGCAAAAACAGAAATGACAAAAAGTTTTAGTATTGAGAGTTTTTTGTGCAAAGATACACAGGGAATATTGACTAAATACTGACTTGTGTGGAAAAAAATTCTAGTTGTTTTGATTTCAAAAATGGTACTCATATGCAGCTCCATTGATTGTTTTACGTACTCAACCGCATGTGAATTTAAAAGTTGGTCTTGGGATGTTTGTTTGGACGCAAACTCGTGCAACTAGGTAAGAGGTGGTCCACTCCTAATTCAAATGTTCGAAAGTCCTCAGGGCTAACCCAAAGTTTGAACTGCAAAACATGTGTTGAAATTCGTGGAACAAATCTCGGACAAACTTTCCGCTCCCGCAGTTTCCCCGTCTTCAATGTCAAGATCAAGAAGTAAACAAAACGAAACAAAGTCAAGGAAACAAACAACGTGTTAACATAGTTTCTCCCTAATCTCAATGGTAATATACAAATTCTTGCACTCGACAGGTTTTGCTTTGTGATTTAATGGACAACGTAAAATGTAATGACCCTGGAACTTTTTGTCTAGCACCTTGTTATGAACGTGAATCTTCTGTACTTTTTGCACATTTATGACTTTCTCCGGGCAAAAATCAGTCTCCTTTGTTTTAAACCAGGATTCATGACACAAAAAAGAAAATCACAGAGTAAGAACAAACAGAAAAACTCGGAAAATATGAGAAAACAATTACTAACACGTGATGCAGAAGAAATTGTAATAATGTTTACCATCCCAGAAGTCCAAGTTGAAACTAACTTATTGGTTGTTCCTTTTTTGACCATTTTCCTTGATTTTGGATGTAACTTTAAGGAGATTACCGAGTGAGCACCAAAACGGCAGCACAATTCAGTTTCCAGCACGTTTTACCATACATTCATGGTCAGAACTCAGCAACAACAACAAACGTTAACTTTTTAATAGAAAAAACCCAGAAAAACAACACCGTTGAGGAACTCCCAGAAGACAATAAAATACAATACTTTTTTCAATATGTAAAGAAAAGTTCTGGATCAGTGCACGTGACTCACTAAAAAAATCAGGAAACAGACGATAAGCAAAACTGGATTCTCTTAAAAAAAGGATTTTCAATAAGGGAGGGGATCGTAATCATTGTAAGTTAATTTTAAATTTGTTTGTTTTCCAAGATGAAACAAGAGAAGTAAAACTTTGTATAATTAAAATTTATTATACAATAGACTATGTGCTGCAAAATGTTGTCTCAATTGTTGACGCTTTCCAATTTTGAATTGGAAAAAAAATTTAAGATTACAAATTATTAGATAATTGTATGTATTACATACAACATCTTTCATGTTTATTTATGCACCTGCATGCATACATTTAAACGTTAAGTCACATAAATTTACTCGACATGCTTCCTTTTTGGCTCTCAGCTACTGTGCTACCTCAGCAAGTAGCCGAGTATACATTGGAGACAATGACTACAATGCAGATCGAATTGTCGAAATAAAATAAAATTGAATATTGAATGGAAGTGATTGAAATTGGACGAATCGTAAATTAAGTGTCCCTTGCACTGTTTATGGCTTTATGACTGTTTGACCGCGATAATAACACAGATATAGATACAGATAATAGATAATAATTAAAGGTGCATTTGCATCCTACCGTTGTATATATTTGTATCGGTTGCAATTTATGACTCTCTTGTTTGGACTCTGGTCAAATTTAGAGGGACATTAATGAAGATAATAATAACCATACAATGCAGTATAATGCAAAGAAAACAAAATTCAATACCCCTATGAATATAATACCCAATGGCTTTTGACGAAGTACAAAATTTTGTGCTTTGTTTTGTACTTTACACTGTAATTAAAATTAGTGATCGTGTAGCCAGAGTTACATATACTTGACGGTTCCTGTACACATACAAAAAATATACGTAGTATCTTTCTGATTTACCATTTACAATTAACTCGTCAATTCCAATTTACAAGAGTAATACATCACTGAAGTATGCAGATACATACATACAATGCATATCATATGCATAAGAAGTGTAACCCAATAAGATGCGATTTGTCAAACATAATTTATAATTTCTGTCTAGAAAAAGAGACATACGACCGTCAGGAATGTGTACGTATTAATTAGCGAAAATTAATACGTACAGCCAACAGTAAAATATATTGTACGTACCTACATTATACACACAAAGAAAAAATAAAGAAGTTGAACAAAACACATATGCTTCACTTGTAACTATTGAAAGTGTATGGGCTTGGAGGTGTGACTCACTCGTTAGGAGCCGAGCAAAACATAAACTGCATCGATTGAAGGGTTGAGGGGAGTGCTCCACATTAATAGATTTTACTATATAAGCATGCATAATACTCTACTCTACTACATATAAGTGCACTGTTCATTTTCCATTATATTGGTATAATATGATATGTAACTATATGCAGTAAAACACTAGAATATGGGTGGCAATTGTAAATCAACTAAAGACAATTACACATTTAATTGTGCAAAATACAGATATCATAAACTGAAGCGTCAGTCACAATAGTCATAATGCAATGGCAACTTAAAGCTTGTTAAAATTTTTAAAACATTGAATGTCAAGTTGGCAGGTAGGCCAAGGGGTTCAAAAGTAATAATAACTCATGTACATATGTATAAAGAAAGTATGCTGCATACTGCATAAAATTTATAATAAATGTCAGTGCCAACAAACCAAAACAGTAATTCAAACGCAGTCACAGTCGCACCATCGTATTAAATACTTGAATACTTGAGCATTGAGAATGATAGATATACAGACAATATCAATTGAAAAGTTCAACTTCAAAAACCAAACTAGTTCACTGTGAAAACCTCAACCAAATTTAATCTAAGCCAATCCAAGAACAAGCAAAACAAAACAAAAAACCAAAGTGTTTGGTAATAAAATGCTTTTTATAGATTAATGAAACACACAAAACATGTCCAGGATTAGAATATTTTGTGGGGAACCACGAGGAAAAGTTGAAGCGTACTCGTATATATAGAGAGTGGATTTCCGTCCTTCATTTCGTCATCGTCTCACAGTCTCAGTTTGCTGTTAGCTGGCTGGCTGAGAGAGTGATAGTGACAGTGAGAGTTGTAGTTTTAAAGTTATATCAAAAACAAGGCGAAGCGTAGCCGGTTCATTTCATACGCGGTACATGATACATGGTGTAAGATATGTTGTCCACCATATGAATGCAACAGTTGATTCGCCAGCGAGGAGTTCCTTCTCTCTATTTCTCCCATGTATATAGATTGCAGTATATAGTGTACACTACATGACAGCCAAATTACATGCATTACACTGAATACTGATAGAAACACTAGCTTGGCTGTTCCCCTCAGCACAATGTTGATAGATACATACGTTCGCTCTTTGGCTCAGCCATCCAAGCCATCAACATTTTACATGTAGTCATTCACACACGAGGACGACATAGTGTGAGGTGCGATACGAAGTGAGATTCGTGATTTGAAAGAGCATACAGTTTCAGTTATAAGTAAGTAAGTACGTAGCCTTTTCAACCTCGTACATACTCATACACCATCCCCTACCCTTTTCGGTCTCTGGAACTTGCATTACGAGTCATACGGTTGAGTCGTAACTGTACTGTCTCTGCAGTCAATTCTACGCCTGCTGAGCTCTTAAGCCTCGATTACACACACAAAGCGAGTTCTCACGTCCACACTCTTGGTACATTACTTAACTATTACTGCACTGTAGTGAGCTATTTGTATATATACAAAAAAGAAGAACGCCCGTTTAATAAGCCTGTTTATTCAAATCATCTGTCACACGAGCAGCATCATTGAAGTCAACGTCATAATAATAATAAAACCATTATATAATAGTTCACGAAAAAGGAAAATAAGTGCGGAGTGGAACCAAAATATGTAATTAGGAAGTTCTTTTTACGCCATTAGTCGTCATATTTCTTCTTTTCTCCCATCTCACAACTTTGTTGTGTTATTGTGCTTTAACTGATGTGTCGAAAACTGGGATTATCATCATACTGTACAAACGCGGAGAAGGAAACTGGTTGAAATTTAGTCGAAATTTCCAGATTGGCAAAGGAAAAGGGCAAGTTATTTTGGACTAGGATTTATTCACAGGAAAAAAACAACTGGACTAATTTGACATGAACAACTTGTTGTTTCTGCTTCTGTTAGCCCAGTGTTTGTAGGCTGATTGCGCCACTGACAAAATAAATAAAGACAACGGAGGCGGAAACCGCAAGCTAAACAATTGTGGATGCATGGAAAGGGAATTCCAGATCGTTCTCTGTGTATGTATTTTAGAGTTCTAGAAGTTGGGTGGAAAAGTGGAAACAACTTTAGATTTTGCAACTGCGAATCTTCGATTCGATTGGAAATTGCGAATTGAACAGAGCACAGCCCAACATAAAACATATAGACATTTGCATGTGTATTTTAACTATATATCCTGAACGGACAAATAACCTGCTAGGAATTCGTAACTACATACAAAAGTCTGTGGATTACACGGCGAAAGTTTTGACTCACAAGCCAAGCTCAGCTTACCTCGGATCAGCTTCAGTCTGAGCTTCTTGTTTGATACTTGTTCCTCATCCTTTATACACATACACACATGGTTGTGGTCGTATGTTGTAGAAGAATATAAATAGTGACTGTGAATTAAATACGTATACATGCAAAATAACTACAAACAAATTTTACTGCATATATTATTACACAACTTGGACTGTGGCTCCCTAATCGCAAGTCCAAATAGTGAATGCATAGTACATGTGAGTGTTTTTCCAACGCTGTGAGCCCGACATATTCCATGAAGATTTTCGTACTCGCTAATAGACCTTGAAAACTAACTAAACTTTGCGTAACTAACTGAACTCTACTTTTATAGCACTGTAATATACAGGAGGGTAGTAGTTACCGACCGAGAATAAATACAGTGCTTTTGGAGCATAGTTTTATCTAAGTTTGATATACAGCGCTAACATTTTGGATTTGGACTTGGATTCTAGATTGGAGTGAATTGGAAGTTGCAAGTTTTAAGGGGATTTCTCCCTACTTATTCTACTTTATACGACCACTCGACTATTCCACTTCCGTCCGTCCTTCAGTTCTTCATTTCGTTTTCGTTGTCGCTTTTATTTTCATCCCACTTCCCTTCAACGGCTAAGTTCACTTGACTGTGTATGTTGTGTCGTGCGTCTACTGGGGTTTTTTTTCCAAATCACCGTTTGACGTTGCCCTCCGTTTGAATTTCAATTTCACTTTTTCTCTCCTTCGTACATCCGCCACATTAGTAACTATACAAGTTCAACGTCTCAAGTCAGTGATTTGTAAAGTCATTTTTAGGCCGTTAAAAGTGGACTTTTTTGAAACATGACAGCTTACAAAAAATAAGGAGAACTTCATCATTTTGTGACAATACAAATTACAATATTTCTGTGGGAATTTCGCATATGTACAGTAAATGTTTAATTAGTCTCCATCTGTGAAAGTCAATTTGTACAATAATAATAAAACAGTGTGAGAAAATTCTCAAAATAACCCGTTGGTGATAATAGTGTTTCATGAGTGATGAGTGAGTCACATGATGAGTCTGTCAAATCTCTCGTCTCAATCGGATTATGGATTGTGTTATCAGGTTCAGTATCAGTATCAGTTGATGGAGAGAAAGGGCCTGGGGCAAAAAATGTAATAATCTGGCGACAAGATACCAGATAATATAACAAGAAAGCATTTCAAGCTAAAAGGACAGTAACGGAAATAGTCATTTTATGTTTTATTATTAGTGGTATTAGTTTTATGTTTTATTTTGTTTTGCTTGTCTGGTGTCAAAGTGCGTCGTAGAACAAAAACAGAAAAATATTAAAACAGTAATGGATTTGTCAATTATTTTTTTGACTTGCGAGCTGACACAGAAACATTGAAAAATAAATGAATATTGTATTTCTTTGGATAAAGTGTTAGTGTATCACAGTGAACAGTGAGTATCATATTTAAGGTGTAGTGATGTACTCATATAAAAAATAAATATACGTGTATGTTTATGCCTCAAACTGACAGAGAGGGGGAAAGGTTGGAAAATTGAGACAATCCTGAATTGAGATTTCATTTTCTCAAAGGAAAATAGACAACGCTTCACTATTACGTATTTCCCGTTGTGATGTGACTGTGTGTTTGGCATACCGATATTTGATGACTTGTTTTCTTTCTGTCCGTTCCTCATCGTGAGTATGAAATCTCGCCATTGCGATGGATTTAGACACGTAAAAGCTGAAAAGAGAAAAGCCAATTTTCTGCTCTTCTTTCTGTGAAAAAATTCTGAAATTTCCCGTCACATTATTTTGATTGCAGGGGAAAAGAAATTTGCGAAATACATTTTGTGTTTTGTATTTTCCTAGTGCATATCCAACATCTACACACACATACATATGTGAACTGACAAGTTATACCAGAAAACAGACGGAACAGGAAAAACTATGTTGGCTTACTTGTGTAAAAATATGAATTTTATACTTTTAT
This sequence comes from Sminthurinus bimaculatus, assembly GCA_034698285.1. Lineage (NCBI taxonomy): Eukaryota > Metazoa > Arthropoda > Collembola > Symphypleona > Katiannidae > Sminthurinus > Sminthurinus bimaculatus. The sequence goes on along the minus strand of JAQIVE010004611.1, from coordinate 1,556 downwards.
GAGGCGGATTGTGGAAAAAAATGCCATTTTCGTCTTTGGTCCCTAATTTGTGTGAGGCGAACCGGAAAAAATTGTAAATGGGATACATTTTCCCCTGCAATATGTAATTTGCACTTCCGTGTATGTATGACACAATATTGTAAAGTAAATTACTGCATGAACCTGGTGGCAACTTTTGCGAATCCAAAATATCCGAGAATAAAGGTGCACAAAAATTACATCTGCACCAGCAACAGTAACAACAACATTTATTCTGCTGCCGCTCCACGACCTACCTAGTTCCTATTGGAAAAAAAGTTGTGCTTGCAAGTATATTTCTATCTATACGTACATAAGTACGTTCACACCATTTCCATCCCACCTTTCAAGCTCTTCCAGGAACTTTATGTTCAATTTCCGCAGCCAAAGTTATATAAGTATATTAAACAAATTACTGGTGAAAATTACTTGCAAAATTTTAGATTTGTATTCATATGCACGTGTAATAAAAATTTTAGTGTATGTACATGTGTGTATTCCTAGAATAAATGAAAAAGCATGACTGGATTAACAATTGCAAAAAGGAGCTTGTATCTATCTTAATATTGTAAAATATATATATAATACAAACTACCTCCGCCATATCTTATATGTGTTTCTAATTTTGACATGGTCGGCAATAGTTTTTCAAGCACTACATATCACCAATAATTTGAAAAGATTACTTGATATTTGAAGTTCAGTGTGTGGATGTTAATTGAAGAAAAATGAAGTTTTCAAACGGCGGAACGTACTCCTTCACACCACTTCTAAGAAGGTGACTGACATTATGTTTTCTATGTGTATTTTGTATGCCATAATATTATGCGATTTTGTAATTCATTTCCAATCATACTTATAACATTGGCTTCGGCAAAACATAATATCTTTCACATTTACTTTTTTTCATATATTAATTGAAAATACTTGATGCATCATGAAATTTTCCCCATTTGAATTCGTTTCGTTTGTGTGACGTAAAGTAGATACAAAATTGGACGTGTAACGTTCCTGGAGAACGATTTTATTTTACAACTGCTGCTCTTTATTCACCCTTAACAAATAACATATTATCTTTTACCAATGAAAATCAGCTTTCTAGGAATTTTTATATCGGCTTTGTCAGGTCGCATGGTTTCTATTACACCAAATTTCATATCCTTTGGCAGATAGGTAGTCTGTCATTCATAGGCATCAGAAATCATTTTGGTTTTACAAGGGAAAATACTCGCTTTCTTCTATTCCGATATATTTTTCCGAAATTCAATGTATACAAACCACAGTAAAATTAATTGCTGACAAAGCTTTTAAACTCTAAGTAAAGTAATATTACTGTTTTTACATGTCATTGTGTCATTCAAGTGAAATTCTCAAGAAGTCATTTATATCATAATGGTGCATGGTACTTATGAAGATAAACGGAAATTTCCTTTCCATTACCAGCCGTTTCGCACAATATACGTACCGTTAACGGAGGCGAGAAGCGGCACTTTTTGCTGACTCTCATCTAGTTTTAACTGCATTTCTGTTATAGTCGA
>JAQIVE010004610.1:0-14273 GCA_034698285.1 Sminthurinus bimaculatus | reverse complement strand
GGGTCCACGCATGGCTTCTCCATCAAAAGTTGGTCCAGGGCCCCCGCGGTGCATGAACAGCCCTTCAAAAATCACAGAATTTTATTAAACCATCAAAAAGAAAACCCCGTAAAAATCATTTTAATTAAAAAATTTTTAATAAATGTAAATGAAGGCCAACTTACTGCATCTGCCTTTGTGTCAGTTGACGTTGAGTCTACGGAATAATTTTTGTAGCCACTGTGACTATATTTTTCAAGCCCAAGATTAGAAGAATCCCCGTGTTGGATTCCAAAAGCTGTAAATTTCGTTGCTAGTAGCAACAGGAGCAAAGTTACGTTGAAAAATAGGGCAATCATTCTTCTCCCAAGATTTTTGTTTCAAATGGATTTTGAATTAAAATTTCCCCAAGAATTTAAAAAAAAGTATCAAATATCTGTATTTGTACAATATTTAAGCAGAAAGAAAGGTGACCGAATGCTCGCTTGATTTCAAATTTCAAATGGACAAAGAAAAGTAAGATAAGGGTGATTTTTAAATTATAAATTCAAAAGTTATTTTAGGAATTTATAAGCTTTGGGCTCAAAAGGTAATTTTCCATGAATTTTTAGAAAGGAATTACTCACTATGAATTCCTCAATCCTCATGATTTTGGGTACAACAAAGCATTTGGTTATTTCTACGTAAAAAGGCTTCATTTTTTGTCCAGTGATTTTAAAATAGAAAAAGGAAGGATTATATAAAAGTTTTAAAAAGCGCCCTTGGACAAAATCTTGCGCAGTTTCTGGTCACAATTCAATCACATAACAAGTACCTAAGAAGTGATAAATGCAAAGCAAATAGCCATCCTTAATTATAGGGGCAAAGCGTAGTAAACAAGGCCGAATGACGATGAAATTAACACAGGCTTACATAAAATGAACAAAAATCGCCTCGTGTGTACACTGTACACAAAACAATAATTTTCGGACTATTTCAACATGTTTTTTATGCCAGCCAGCCATGCCGTGTAAATTTTGGCAAAACCCAGTTTTGTACGCTGGGCGTTTTAAAAGTTTTGGGAATGATTTCATGTCTCTTTAATGAGTGTTGATGTTTTTACATTTACCCTTTGAAAAAAATCTTATGAAATCCCATGAGATTTGCAAGATTGACAATTTCTTATGAGATTTTCACGACATTTCATCAAAATCTCATCGGAAATTGTTCACAAATGATAAGATTTCCTATCAAAATTTCATGAGATTTTTGGACAAGATTTTTTTCTAAGGGTACTGATCACATTTTTTTACTTAACCCTACAGTCGCTTGTTCTTATTTCTTATTAATGACGAAATTTAATTCTAAATTTTGCCTCATTTAAAAAAATGCGGGGACTTTTAAAACGGACAACGTACAATATTATGTGCAGAAACCGTTTTTTTTCCGGTTTTTTGTTTTTCTTTTCCGTACTCCGTACCCTTTCATTATCTAACATTTACTCGATATAAATACTTGTGCTTCAATACGCAATTTCAAAAATTGCTGCATAATTTTGAAAATCACGTAAACAGGTTTCGATTTCCCAATAAGGAAACCGTCAGTAAAGTCCAGGAAAGTTTCCGGCTCTTTCTCGTAAAATACACACTCATAGTTGTACTTACATCAAAATACATGTGTAAACACAAAACACACACAAGAGAATCGCAAGTTGTTTGCCCACCTCTTATACAATAATGACCTTAATTTACCGTAATGACCTTAATCTCCACAATTACAGGAATTATTACGGCAGTATTGCAACTACAATCTTTGGCCTTCGTATTTCATGTCCACGTTAGATAACATCTTGTGCATCCGCCATTTGTATACCTGGCCCGGTCTGATCTGATCCACCAGGACAAAACGAAACTAGTTTCCAGATTTTGGTACTAACCCTAGAAATGTTGACCAAGGAGGAAGTCTCGGTAAATCTGGGCATAATTTATACTGCGGCCCGGTACAACTTCCTTCCCATCGAATTTGTGGGCAAGGACCAGGAATGGAGACATCGGTCCTTGTCCTTGTCGAAATCCCCATCAAAAGTCACGGGATGGGGCACCTTTACATGGAAACTGTATGTGACGATCGCCCTGCTCCACTTCTTGTTCATGACCTTTCGGCTGGGTCAGTCCATCATCCTGCCGGGTCAATACTTCAACGAGCAGCACTTTATGGTCCACTTTGTCCACCTGGCCATCTTCGCGGTTGAGTACTACTGGATTTTTGTCCTATTCACCCGGCATCCGCATACGAATTCGACCATCTTCAACAATCTCTTTGGCGGGAGCGGGGAGGTCAACCTAGGTCAACCGGAAGGTCAATCGGTTATTCCCGGTAAAAAAGTCGATATTTTTTTACAAGATACTTCTAGTTTTAATAATTTTCGGCCATTTCGAACATTTTCGGTATTCTTTTAAAGTTACCCGCCGTCGTCTCCTGGACTTCAAGTACAACAAACAGGAACTGCTGACCTTGACCTTGCCCTCAATGTTTTTGGCCACGGAGATCTGCTGGATGATCATCTTGGCCTCGGACCCGACCCGAATTCAGCTGGTGTACAGCGCTCTGCCCGCGAGTCTTCAAAATGCTGGGACTTTTGTGGTTCTCTTCCTCCTGGAAATATTTTTGTGGGCCTTCTCCAACACGACGTGTCACACTGGACTGTTTATCCAGCAGATGTTTCTCCAGAAGGTTGATCATGTACAAAAGGACTTGATGGAGCGTCTCAAGTATGTTGTACAAATTTTTTTATCATATCTTTGCAAATTTGATCAAAACTTAGTCAAAATTATGAAATCATCTTAGATTGGCCCGAAAGGCGAAGAAATCCTTGGCAACCGATCTCGAAGACCGGGATGAAGATAAAAATGAAAATGAGGTCGAGAGTGCTGAAAATGCTGGAGAAAATCAAGACGAAAATTCAAGCAAGTTGGTCTCCGGGATTGTGACTGAACTGCAGAGACTCTTTTTACTGATCACCCTGTTCAACGTCTGCTATCCCCCGGTCATCTTCTCCTACAAAGTTCTGTCCATCACGCTGTCCGTATCCTGCGGCTACTTTGCCATCAAGTACTTGTCGGTTCACTTCTTGTTGGGACTGGGCGCCGTCGTCATCGCGCTTGATATGATCTTCGCCTTTGGCATCCTCTATGAAAAGGCCTTTTGTGTAAGACACCCTTTAAAGAATCGTTGATAGTCCTTGAATAAAGATAATCTGTTGAGAAAATTGTACATAATTTGGTGGTTTGTTATTGTTTAAGGTCCCGGGAAATCTGGAGGACTTGAAGGAGGAAATTCTGGTCACAGCTCGAGTTCTGGGTTTATCCCCAGCCTACCAAAAAATGCTCAAGCGGGAGATAAAGGGTGTTCCCAATATCGGAATCAAAGTGGGCAGTTTCCACACTATGGAGCGAATCTCGACCATCAACTTTATGGACTTTGTCTGTCGACACATTGCCAATCTTTTGATTACCTTCAGACGGTAGATTCAATTGTATCGGCATCGGGCGAGTGACAAGAAGACTCCGGAATTATTACAGATGCAATGCGGGAACATACTGCTGTAAAAAAGTTGCTTTGTTAGTTCAGGTCATTTAATCAGAAATTCAGAATGTCGACTCAAAATTTATTTTTCAAAATTGAGGTTCAAAATCTCTGACGTTTGTCCTTTTTCTGGAGTTAAATATCATTTTTAAGAATCATCTTCAAGAATGTCGAAGTCGTGCAAATGAATTTTTAGTTATGTTGAGTACATTTTTCGCAAAATATTTATTTTAACAATTTCAAAATTATTCTTATCAGCACAAAATAAAAATCTGCTTTGACATTTAATGTACCTACTACCGATTCGAAAATTAGTTTTTTGTTGAACAGGATTTAGGATAGAACAAATTTGAGTTCTTGGATCCAAATTTTTAAGGTTACCTGAAATGAATAAAATTCCCCATTTTCCGGGTTTTCATGGTGCCGAAGCCAAATTGGCGGTGTAAATAAAGTCCAAAAATTCAAAAAATCCGGTCATTTATGTAAAAGTTCCGAAAACCCGAAATATCCGGTGATTTGTGCTAAAATTCTGAAAACCGGAAAATCCAGTCATTTATAGGAAAATCAAAATATCCGATCATTTATGCAAAAATTGCGAAAACCCGAAATATCCGGTGATTTAGGCTAAAATTCTAAAAAAAGCAGAATCCGGTCATGTATGCGAAAATTCCGAAAAGCCGAAATATGCGGTGATTTATGCAAAAAGTTCAGAAACTGGCCATTTTTATAAACTGTATGGTAATTAAAGGCCTTTAAACGACTGAAAACCCGAAAATTTCAACTTTGGCCGGATTTTCCAAAGTTCAGTGTTTTTGGGCAAAAGTTGTTTTTGGTAATTTTTTATTGATTTACGAAGCTTAAAAAACCCGGTGTCTGAAATTTTTCAGAAATCACCGGATTTTTTGGAATTGATTTTGTATCCGGATACTTGACTTCGGTGCCATGATAACCCGGAAAACAGTGCTTTCTAGTTTCTTTAGACGATCTTGAAAATTTGTATCTAAGGACCCATTGTTTACCCCAAGTCCTGACTGGCCTTGCCATGATTTCAAAATTCTGGCCAAAATAAGTAACGTACGTTTTTCAAGATATTAAATTTGAGGTCCAAACCGTTTCCCCCGGGTCATTGGCGCACACCATGCCAAAAACCCGATGTTCAAAAATCAGTTGGCCATCTTTTAACCATTTCATGGTAGAATCACACTGGATTTTATTGGAGCGGAAGTCCAGGGTATTTTCCTCATTTGCCAGGAGAAATGGTTCAAAAATGGATTGTCGAAGGGTACGGAATGAATTATAGGAAAAATCAATTTCAGTTGGTCTCTTGGTATCAAATACTGATCTGTCATCCCCCGTCCCATTAAACGTGGTGTCACCATACTGACCTTGCTTTAAACTAATGAAGAGCTTCTGATTAGGATCGTTTCCAGCATCCAGCTCAAACGCCGAATCCCCCAAACGGAGCCCGTTGACCGAATTTCCGTTGACACTGTCCAAATCAATTCGTTGAAGATTTCGATGCCGTTTAAAGACTCCATAGGCGAGATGGCGAATGCCGTTATAGCCTCCAAGGTCCAAGAGCTCCAGATTTATGAGATTGGACATGCCCGGGAGGAATTCAATGTCGCCAGAGTCATCATCCTGGATTGGGAGCATGACGCCATGAATTTCGTTCCGAGGCATCTCCAGACTCTTCATCGTGGGACCGTGGAACCACTGGAAAAAATCCAGGAGACCCTCATTCCCCAAAATGGAATTGTAGTAGACAGAAAGGGAGTCAACGTAAATCTTTCCGGTGGCGGTGTGTTCACTTGACTCGGGTCCATGAATTTTAAAGAGATTGGAATTGTAGGAAATGTCCAGAGTGTCAATTCGAGAGTTTACCAGCGGGGTCAAATCTAATTTCGTCAAATCAGTGAGACTGATCCTAAGTAGGTTTAGGTGGAGCTGGAAATTTTCCTGGGATTCCACATTGTTTACTTGCCCAAGGGCCGTGAAAAGCTGGTCAATGATCCTTTGGGTCACTTCTCGAGCCGAGCAATAAACTGACTCGAGCCCTGCGTTGCATGTGCAGGGGCTGATCAGTGCACTGTCTGGGCACATAAATTCTGTAAACGAGAAAAGTACCCCAGATAATTTTTTGTTTTTTTAAATCTCATTAAATTTCCATGAAACTTGACAAGATTGACCATTTTTGATGAAATTTTCATGATAGTTCAACAAAATCTCGTGAAAAGTTGATAAAAACTGATATGTAAGAATTTCGACCAAAATTGGTTGAAAATTCCATGAGATTTTTTGACAAGGTTTTTTTCTAAGACATGCAGTCTACCTTTATAAAAAGAATCCTATCTAATCTCAAGACTTTTCATGAAATTTTACAAAATAGACAATTTTTGATGGAATTTTAGCGCCAGTTTGGTAAGAAAATTGATCCATTGTTCATGGGATTTTTGGTCAAAAATCTTGCCATTTGTGATCAAGTTTTTATATGATTTCGACCTTTTTGGTCAAAATTCTTATCGGTCCAATTTTTGCGATATTTTCATAAATTACCTTGAAAAAAAGTTTCGTGAAATAATCTCATAAAAATTGAGCTGTAAAATCTACCCTAAGAAAAACATCTTACGAAATCTCATGAAAATTTGATGAGATTTGACAAGATTGACAATTTTTGATGAGATTTTTATGAAATATCAACAAAATTTCATCAAAAGTTTACCAAAATCGGTAAGATTTTTGACCAAAATCGTGTCAAAATTTCATGAGATTTTTTGACTAGAATTTTTTCTAAGGGTACAATGTATTTTCATAAATATCCGTAGTAAGCTTATCAAAATTTGTCGACCTTGTCAAATCTCAAATTTTCATAAGATTATATACATAAACTTTTTTTGTAAAGGTCGTTTTTTGATATTTAAATATTTCTAACAATTCAATGGGAGATTCGGTCAAACCTTTGGGTTTTTGCGTCGTAGATGTACTGAAATCCGTTGAGCGGGAAGTGTCCTCATAATATTCTGTAGTAGACAAACTCGGCCCTTGTGTCGTCGTCGCTATTGTCGTTCTGGGTGTCTCCGGTGTGATGACAGACTCCGCTCTCCAGCTGAGTTCCACGGAACTGGGGTCACTCTGAACAGTGTCATTGAGGTACACAAAAACGACCAGTTTGGAGGCCAAATCCGGCTCATTCAAAGTTCTGGAGCGACCGCAAGCTCTAAATCAAAGGACCATAATATATTAATCAAATTATACGTTTTTTACTTTCTAAAAGTAGGAAAGACACCTTGAAAAGGTCACAAAAGGTCAAGTACCTACCTGTGAATTTCTCGGAGTAGTCCGTTAGACAGAACTTCGAACAGCCCAAAGTAGGAACATTGACAAGGGTCCACTTGGTCACAGGAATGGAACTTGATGATTCCCTCCATATTCAACGAAGATGCGGACACTGGGTCCGTATTTAGTGCCCAGGTGAGTCGGAGTTGAGGATTTAGATTCCCCCAGGAGATGAGCCCTTCATCTTTCTCCAAATAGTTGACGGACGAAAGGAAAGGGGACGAATTGTCCGAAGTGGAGTCCCAAGAGAATGCCACATTTTCTTCATTTTGGCTCTCCAAATGTGACAGAATGATCAGGAGAGTTTGTCCTTTGACCCGAGTGACTGAACTGGAGTTGGAGGAATCCAGGCTGCAACAAAAAAAAACAGGGATTTTTCATCAAAAGTCGGGACTTTTTGATGCAGCACAAAAAAATTAGGCATTTTTTGTACACGGGAAATCTCACATGATAGGATTGAGCGCCGTTTGACTTGGATCGTCCTCAGGATACAGGATTAACGTCGACTTGGGTCCAAAAGTTGTAACAGTCAATAATATTTCGGATTTTGATAAAAGTTTAAGCAGCCAAACACACGGGGAACTACTTGACCCCAAGTTTGTGGCAAAGCGCCCGGAATCTCCTTCTAAAATCCCGCCGCATGTCTCTCCTATACACAATATGTTTTTACGGTTTACATCAGTAGATTTATCTATAGATTAAGCGCTAATTAAATTTGCCATGCAAAAATATGCATTATTCTATTTTTGCCTGAAGAAGGGTACGGATTGTACTCGAAAGCTTGCACAAATAAAATCACATTGTTCACGTAAACCAATAAAATGATAAATATATGCATTACACTGTTATAAAGGAATAAATGCTGGACAAACATATTAAATTTACGAACCTGCAACAAAACACCTTAAATTAAAGGCAACTAGTATCAAAGTTAAAATGCTCAGCAGCTTTCCTTTTTGAGAGCTCATGATGAATGGTAAAAAAACGAAATTGGGAAAAATAACAGCCGAATACAAAACTTGATCACTACAGGCCTAGTATGACTGATGAGTATTGTAAACAAATCGGTACAAATAACAGGCTGAAAACCTTTTGTGGCTGTGAAAGATTAAATTTTTAATTTTATCAGTCCTTGTCAATTTAGCAATTGACGTGTATATAGTTACTATGTAGGTCTTTATCTAATGTACCTAATAAATAATAAATATGCTGCTAACCATTAACCATTGCATTGGGTTACAACACTGTACAGAGTCAATATAAACATAAAAGGTCACACCTGCTAATCATATTGGTAAGTGATGCTTGGATAATTTCAATTGCCTTCTTGAAATGCTCACACTTTTTACGGAAACTGATTTTCTGAACATCCAGAGTTCTTATTTCATTTTCAACAGTTAGCAGATACTTCTGGCTTTCTAAGTAAGTAAACCTGAGATGACGGCCTACCGACTTACCTACATAAAAATGGCCCCTCAGATTTTACTGTCTCCATCCTAATAGATGGCGAAAGTAAATTTTCAAGTGCCATTTTTATAAAAACCGAGATAACACATCATAAGAGGTACTTAATTTTATGCTGTATAGAACAGTATACAACGTGGCTTACGAGTCAACAACCTTTGAAACGTAGCTGAAGGGCTTAGTTCGCTAACTCATAAGCGGCGTCCAAATCTTACAAAGTCGAACCTTTTTTCTACTTACCTACTTTTATTGTACTCTAAGTAAGTAGCTGTGGTCTTTTTGATGAAGATTGAAAATTGCCAACCCTCTGTATTGCGAGATTTGAATAACATGTAGGTAAAGGTCATTTCATGCTATGCTATTTTTTCCTAATCATGTATGTAATTCCAGCTAATCATGAAGCATTTGCATTCAGCAGAACATGTAGTTACTAGTTACATAAACTAGAACTCCAGATAATTAGCTGAAAAAATTGCAATAAAAATCATTGGCCTCCGTTTCTACGTCATGATTTTTCCTAGTCTTTAGTTGTTTGTTTTGTCTTCCTTTTCCCTTCGGACATAAAATACATAAAGGAAGGTTTTTCAAGCTAGAATTATGAAGCTGGAGGACCATTGACGCTTTAGGCCCATTGTATTTTTTTACTATTCTTCCATTACCCGTGTGTAATATTCAAACATGCATGATTTACGCCAACAATTTCCTATCTCTATGGTATAAAAATACGTACAAGAAGTTCTGAAATGAACGAACCTCCAGTTATTTACACCAATAAAAATCAAAAGAAAGCCCGGAAGCATCGCAGCCCTAAAATTCCTGACGTGTGAATTGTGAATTCACAACGGCTTTTTATGACTGTTGACTGTAACCACCGTCAATTTTTTCAGCCATTAATGTTTTTCTTACGCAATACCTATGTATGTACATGTACTCTCATTTCGGATGCTTAAAGCCTTCAGAATTTTAGTGCAAACTAATACTTACACTTGGCATGTGTACATTTTACTCTAGTTACTTAACTAGATTCAAAACTGGATACTTTTTCGATTCAACAACAGACCAGACCAGGCTAGATAAATAATTTGCAAAAATGGCCGAGAAGGTAGCTGCGGAAACCTCGTGGAATTATCCCACGGTACCTTTTCAAGAGCCTCAGATCACCTTCAACCCCCCCGTCACTCAAACCTACGCGGAAATGCCAACACCACAAAGTGGTAAAAATCCGGTCGGGGTGCTACCCACTATACGGTGTGGCCGCTGTAATTACAGAACGGCGTTTAAAAGCCACATGACCCGCCACTTGAAAATTCACCAGCGGCAAAAGACGTTTCTATGCAGCCACTGTCCCTTTGAGACGAACAGCCTGCACCGGTTCAAGTACCACGTGGCCCTGACCCACTACGCAGTACCTCCCACACCCTCGGAGAATTTCAAGTGTCCCATTTTGGACTGCCACTTTGTTACAGACCGTCGCTTGAAGTATCGGCTACATCTGGAGAGTCACGTAAACTTTGATCCGCAAAAAACGTCGACCCTACCCCAAACTTCGGGGCCTGGAGGGTCAGAGTCCGAGGTGAGTTCAACGGCCACGGTGACAAGCAGCGTTGACAAAATTGACAAACCTTCGTGTCAAGTCCGGGGTGACTGTAATGGTGAACAAGTTGTGGACAGTAGTACCAGTCCTGGCATTGTAAAGCCAACAATTCTACGGGTTGATCCCGAACCGTCACAACCAAGGCCTTCGTCCGAGTATAAGAATCTATTCATTCCCTTATTCTTGACACAGGAGGAGCTCAGCTGGATAATAAGGACTGCTTCGGGGCAGGGAAGCTACAATATAGTTGACATTCGGAGTTTGGCCACCTGTCACTTGAATCCAATTCATGAGCATTGTATTTGCTAGTAGGAAAATTAGCAATTAAAAACTGTACCAAAAGGTTAAATCAAGACTAGTTTTTGTTAAATTACTCCCATGGGTGCAAAATTCTATGATTTTCGTATCATAATCAAATCAGAATTTAATTAGGATACGAATATCATATACCTTAGAAAAACATCTTATCAAAAAATCTCACGAGATTTTGACAAGGTTTTTGTCGAAAATTTTATCGAATTCGATCAAATTTTGGTAAGATTTTCATGTACTGTCATGGAAATGGCACCAAAATCTCATAATCTATTGTCAATCTTATCAAATCTCATGAAATTTTCATGAGATTTGATAAGATTTTATTTAAAGGGACAATCGTATTACTTTACGTTAGTTCAAGGCATAAAAATACAATGAGTTGTTACCCACGGATAATCCACAATTTGTACTGATTTTTTATGTTCAATGTAACTTTAGATTCATCAAGCAATTACGGACGAAAAAACCAAGATGCAGTTGAGTCGGCCGTCTCCTGATCAACAAAACGTGGGACATACAGTGGGGAAAATCTCTGTGATTGATACGAGCTCCGTTGAAAAGGCTCTCAATAATTCTTTGGTACGCGGAAAAGCAAAAATATTTCTATAGAAATTATCAAGTTGCAATTATGACAATCCTCTCTAACATTAGCTGTCTTTACCTACATACTAAATTCCAGGTGCTGAGAGCTGTAATGAAAAATCTGAACCCAAAAGACTTGTTTAATGCGCGACTCGTGGCGAAAAATTGGGAAGAAGAAGCCACCTTTCAACTTTTGTCAATTCGCCAAAGCATCCAAGTTAAATTTAAACGGGAAGATGAAGATGACATCATTCAACTATTGTCCACTAATCGACGCCATCAAGTAAAATTTGAATGGGATGATGAAGAACTCGAGTTCCTCAATGATGTTGGCACCCTCAAAGAATTTACAGACAGTTGTTTTGACAATCCACTTAGAAAATTTCCCTGTTCTCAATTTTCTTTTGAGAGCGTGACCACCAGCCCCGAAATCGACGAGGCCCCTTCAGATCCCTTCAGATTCTTCTCCAGTTATGGACATCACATCAAAATTCTCAGTCTACAGACAGAAAGAACATCAACCGCTGGTTTGAGCATCCTGCGAAAGATTATTTTTGAATGGACCCCCTGCCTAAAGACTCTCACCCTTGTTGGATTTTTTGAACTTTTGGAAGGCCATGACGAGGAGATTGAAGAACCAAGCCGAGAGATTCAAGACGAATCCAACTTGTCATCAGGTTGTAACCCCAGGCTACCAAAATTATCGCTAGAGCATTTAAAAATGTCTAGTGAGGGGGGAGCTGTAGATACTTCCGTTATGGGTCAACCATGGGCACTTCTCATTCGGGATATTTTATTATCCGCTCCAAACATAAAAACAATTTCCGACGACCATTTGTGGTTTACCAAAGAAATTTATGCAGCTGAAAAAATTCCCGCGGTTCATTACTTAGAATGGGAAGTCCAAATTCGAAATATGATGCCGCGATGCGTCGAATTTTCTCAGTTCAGCCCGCAGCTGACCCTTCTTTATGTCAACTTGATATTTTTTTCCGAAGAACCTGTACCCAGGGACACCTTACCGACTGTGCTGCAAATTCTCCAGTCCAGTCAACATACTTTGAAAATCCTCAAATTGTTTGGACGATTGGACTTGTTCTATGGCACATCTCGGGTGGATCTCCCAGTCCTGGAGAATCTACAGGAACTTATCATTATGAATATATTTCTTTCCAAAAGCGGACAAGGAAGACTTGTGCCTAAAAGATGCTCCCTCCAAAAGGCATTCCCTCAACTAAAAACTCTTAGTATAGATGACGTGGGGAACAAAAAAATAAATGGAGAAGTGGGCAATCCCTTTGGCTATTCCTGCAATGCTAGTACAACGGTCCAAGAACTTACCATCGGCACCAAATCAGACCCTGAATATCGTTTTGAGCCTTCTTGGATAGGCCAGGCCCGTAATCTTTACCCAAATGTTCGGATCCTTCATCTAGAGTTTCGTGGGGAAGAGGGGGAGTTCCCCGATTTTTGTCGAGCCATCTGGACTTCTTGGGCCGAGTCTATGCTTGAAGAATTGATTATTACTCTACCGGAATATGACTCCGAGGACTTGGCCGAATTTGTGGACCAGGCTTTTACCGGGTTTGACCGAGAAACTTGTAGGGTCCTGCAGAAACAACAGCCTTGCTGTGGACACTGCCATGGAAAAAAGAATTTCGAGAGGGGTCCATCAATTGTGGACATGACAGGTAAGAATCTTTTTAAATTGATTAGTCAATATTCTAACAGATCAACAATACAAGTCTAATTTCATGAAACCACGAAAAAAGTCAACCAATGAATTCTTATTGCAATTAAAAATTCTTGTTTTTGTAGGCTTGAAATTGTTTCAACTAATTGGCTACGACAAATTTCCAGTTTATTCCAACGTCTCCGTTATTTACGCGTTTGAGCCCATGAGAAAGCGACAAAACTTGAGAGTGAAGATGGGGGGAGTGGAGCTTAAAGAAAGCGTACGAACTCACAACACTCACATATTATGCCTGAAACTAAACAGTTTTGATGCATTGAAATTTTTTGATACGGGCATATACGAGCATTAAATTAAGGAAATTCCATCCTCTTTGTTTTTTGTGTGTATACAGATTCTGGAGGACAACATAAACTTGTCGGACTGTATGGATTATATGAACAAAAATAATTGATTTTAGCAAGTCAGTGACTACAACAACCCTTTCATTTTTTATAAACAAAAATTATATCATATAGATACTAGGAATCACAAACTGAACTGGACTAAAGTGTCCATTTGAACACAATTGCTTACAATTTAAAAAATAAATTGCACATTATACTGTGCATTTGTACCTACATGCATGAGCATTTTTGAGGCGATGGTATCTGTTTAGCTGCCACATTTAATAAATCACCTGCAACGAAACTTTTGCCTTTAACTCTAGCATCATCCAAAATTGCGGTTCATAATTTGCTGGGGCAGTAAAATATAAAACATGTTATATGTACAATGTACATACAATGGCCATTCAAAACCCGCATAAGTAACGTTGTTTCTCTTTATCATGTCAAGCCACGGTAGCGTAAACTTTGGGCTGAATGAAAGGATTTGATTGAGGAAGCTGAAATTTTGACCGCTTAGCGGAAATGCATTCTCTGTCTCTCCAAGATTTTGCACCAATAAAAGCAATGTCTAGATTTATCTATATTATGTATGAAATTGTTCATTATTTTTGTAAATTCCTTGAGATCACAAAACCCAATAATATACATATATACATAAGAATGAGAGCAGGAGGGAGGAGAGCATTTGCTTGGCTTGCTCTATAATACAAAGTAAGTAATTTCCACGCTTAAAAGTTTTACTTACACGCATATCTATATACATATGTATATGTGTACATATTTTCAACGGCCGCAAGTTCTAACAGTATATCAGCTATGATAAAAACACTTGTCTATCATGGTGTCTCTATATGTCTGTACTATAAGAGTATGTTGATGTATGTACAATGTACATAATATGTGTGTAAACGGCATTCTTAAGTACGTATGTGTACATGCATACGTACGTGACAGACAGCATAAAAGGCTGCCTTATCAAGGCCTTAAGGCTATCTCGACCATCTCCCCTTTTGAGGCACATCTGTGTGGTACCTCTGGAATCTGGACGAAAGGAAGGGATGGATTTATTTACACAACTTGCATCTATCCTATTTTTCAATCGGCGTCTAGTGCTGAGTAGTCACAATTCTTGGTTTGGATTCAATTTCATTTTTCCAAAGCAGTCAGTCATAAGCAAATCTCGTCTGCGCTTTTAAGTTGAAGTAGCTGATCGTAAGTTGATTTTTAAAATTGTCTTAACTGTTTGAAGTTTCAATACATAGGCACTTGCTTAAACAATATATTGAAAATGTACACATATATATATTTTTAAAACAGCTGTGTAAACAAACGTGCAAAGGGGGGGGGGGTCACATTT
>JAQIVE010004609.1:0-14274 GCA_034698285.1 Sminthurinus bimaculatus | reverse complement strand
TAGCAGTAGTAATAGTCGTAGGATGATTGGCACAAATCTCCGATCCGGGTTTCGGAGACTTTGAGATTTGAGAATTTTAGCACAGACCACATACGCTGCAAGTGTTAGCTACAGACAAAGAAACTGCCTTGACGTCTAAAACCAAGATCCAGACTTGAATAATGATAACAATTTTTTTAATATTGTAATAATAAAAACTTGAAAAGTATGAATATCCGAAAATTTACAGCCACATCAGGATTCCACCAATTTTTGTAACCTCAGTGTCTACATTTGGCTAAAAAAACTGAAGCATGGGCTGTAGACACACCCGTTCTATGGAAAAACTACAAAATACTCGAATCTTCCACTTCCAGAACACCCGGAGGAACTGATTTTTCTAGGAGCTCCAACAAACACATCAGAAATGATCTGATTTTGCTTTTGAGTGAGACTCAAATGTTTTAAAATTCAGTTTGAGTGGAAGATTGTTTTTTAGTCTGGATTTCAAGTGACACTTAGAAAATCGTTAAAATCTATAGAAACAAGATTTTTTTTAAGTCTAAGTCTAAGTTTTGAGCAGAGAAGGATACTAGATAATTTTCCTTTGAACATTCCTAAACATTTAATTCCATAATGCTATTAATTTAGTTCTTGTATTTGCACACATTTATCATCTATGATTTAGAACGAGAGTGTAAGTAGTAAAAGTAGACTTGTGGTATAGACAAATTTACATGATTAGAGAGGTTGAATAGATTTTTGCTAGTTGGATTATTGAACGGGGTTTAAAGAGAGTGCTTGTTTTTCTTTTTTCTTTTATATTTTTTTGGCTGCCTCTCAATTGATAGTTGACTTCATTCTTCTAAACTGTTAAGCTAAATTTTTTACCAAGGATTTCCTCCAGTTATTAGTAAAGCGTTATTATATTCCATATAAAACACATTATACATTATCTCGTGTACACCACCGCTTGAAAAAGAGTATGAGTAAGTAAGTAAATAAGTGAGTACTTGAGCTCATTTTCCCCTTTTAATATTGTATAATTACATCCTCGATTCTAATATTGTTTGTACATATTATACTCTATTCTAGTCTTCATTCTTCACACACTTGAAGCCGCACACACGAATCCACTAAAGAATCAAATAGACCCAAATGTAATTACTAATTAGCTTTTGAGTTGTTTTTGAGCCTCAGTTGGTGTAAAAACTCTCGTTTACTGTCTTTTGGGACTCTCTCACGTTTTGATTTAAACCATTTCTCCTTCTTCTTCTTCTACGTGTTCTTTTCCTTTAAGGATAATATTATATAGAGCTCTTGATATCTACCTCTTTTATACACATACACAACTTGTGTATAGTATGTATTTGAGAGTCTATAATATAATATAGAATGATACGGAAAGAGTGAGAGAGAGATGAAGGAGAAAAATATAGAAAATCTATATATTATACGAGATGCAGCAAAATGTGTGTGTATATGTAGGTCGAATCTGTAGTCTGTAGGCATGCCATGTCATTTTCTTTCTTTTTCTTCTCACTCTCCTCCGGCTGCACCTCACACACCTACATGTACGTACACAGTACACAGACAGATAGATACAGACACAACTTACAATAAAAGGAAGAAAAAAACCATGTAAATACATATACATAACATTGCACTCACATACACACACACAACAACAACACAACGTTCAACCACGTTACCACGTAACGTTAACGCAATTTCTTAACCAGGAGCTCAAAACATAAACCCAGAAGATTGGTAATATACACACATTGATGGATACATAATAAATGGGAAAAACATAACCAGAGCCAAAGCACCCTATTCTACCAGTATAGAGAGCAAAGTGTATGATGTATGATGATGAGAAAGTAGGTGCACTCACTTATTTTGCTCGGCTTTTTTTGTCTCCATACTATTTCCCTATAAAATTGCTTCAAGTGCGTATTTGTTTACTTTTTACTCAAATACAGAATGGAATAAGATTTTTATTATCAAATTAATTTCCAACAGTGAAGACGCGCACCAAATACAAAATACACAAAAGTATCTTCAACATTGTGCGTGTTTACATTTTTTGTAAGTGTGCGTTGTGTATGTATAGCATATGTACCAGGATCATTTCTACTTTATTAGATTTTATTAATATGCTACACACTTGACATTAAACTTGACAGCTAATGCGACCTTTTGGGCTTTGACGGTTAAGCTGATGTTGAAATTCATCACGAAGGTATAAATGTATTCCTTCATGTACGCGTACATATAAAATAATTTGGGACTTACCTTCAACTTGATTATTATTCCATCCAACAAATAATCTATGTGTATGTATGTATAATGTAAAGGTACAATACACACAGGAATTTTATATCAATTAGCATATTTAACAAGCAACAAGCAGTCACCTACAGCAGGCGCTTGCCTTGTTTAAATATCGTCCTCATTGTATTGACATTTAGCATACAGATATGTATAATACGTACTTATTTTGATCCAGGAGTCAAATGTCGAAAATTTGCCACTTTATTACCTCTGCTGCCTATACAATGTGTAAACAAAGCGGTTTGAGGTTGGACGAGGAAATAGTATTCAATAAAATTGATGCATTTTACAGTTTCGTAGGGAGACAGTACAGGCAGTCACCGCTCATCATATATGCAAACTACATAACATAATAATAACTGATCACCTTATAAATAGATATTACTGTACATTATTATTCAGTAAACATACGCTAACGACGCAGACGAAGGCATGTACGGTCGGTCGTCTGCATAGTTTGTTGACAGATCCATTGTCTTGTAATATTGTATGAATATAGAAATGAATTATAGCGAGAGGAACAAGAAAGGGTCAACTTCAACTGTATCCAATTTACTCCATACCTTATATTCCATAATCCCAAAGCATGATCACAATAATAATGGCATCAATAAAGTATAATATAATATAACATAATATATTTCAGTATGTACTCAAGCGAAAAAGGCAAAGGGTAAGCCAAGTTCCGGTTAAGCCGCGAGCTTACTTACGTCGTAAACTAAATACCTACTGGATGAATGTGACTCAAGAATTATGTTGACTTACTGACTGAAATGCGATAGTGATAATGTGTGTATATGGGATATGTCGTTGGCTTATTATGCATGCAAAAATGTGAATGATGAGAGATGCTGTGAGTGTTTTTGCTTAGTATGGGACTGAAAGGAGGTTTGCAGCCCAAGAAGAAGAAGGATAGAAAAAAAGTATGAGAGGAATTGAGATTGAGTGCAGAGAGTTTTAAGCATGTAGTAGCTGTGCGATAGATACCACAATATGTATTATATTATAAAATGCTTAATACTTAAAGGAAGTCTTCATATCGCCTTACAATAATCCTCTTCAACTTGTTGCTGCAAATTGTCAGTATTGCACTGCTATGGTATGGTAGTAGTGGAGTAGTATCAGTACTGGTAGACAGACGAACAAAAGCAATATCATATCATGTCATATCATACCACACTAGAGGCATATTAGAAAATAGTATAATATAATATGTATGTATGTGTGCATGGTCGATGTGTTTTACCTGCACTGTAAGAGTGTAGTATGTACGATGTACGTGTGCTGTGAGAAAAATACGTGTGAGATGACCAATAAAGAGTAGCACCAACACTCCTTCAGCTATTATGTTTGGGCAAAAGGAAGGCTTGTCTTGAGTCTATCTATGTATGTATGTATGTATGAATCTCGGTATGAGTGTTGACCTAGAAGTTGGTATATGATACTCTATGTACTTTTTATTCACTCGCTCGATTGTACTTGACTTGTTCTCTTCTTCATTCTGCATCCAACTCCAACAGCATTTCAACTGTAAAACAATTGCATAAATACATATTTGTATCTATGTACAATGTACATGGTACATGTACATCTATACTTTCAGCACTGTTTCTATATATGCAAGAACTGTACGAAGAAATACTTTTTAACTTGCATTTTCCGTGTTAATTAGATTCAGATTTTACTTTATATAGTTATAGTAGAATAGATGAGGTTGTATATATGTATATGAGCTAGGTATTAGTATTTTATGTATGCAAAGATCAACTTCACTCATTTTTATCATTATGCTCATCCCATCTCAAGATGAGAATATGTATATTATACACATCATGTGTATTAAAACTCATGGGCAGTTGATCCTCTGATTTATTACTAGTGTGCCAACACCACACATATTTCTCTTTTATTTTACGCGTATAAATTATAAATGTAATACAGGATACACTGTTATGTACTTTGAATTGAGCATACATATAGATTATAGATACATAACACACACAAACTGCATTATGCATTGTCAATGGCAGCTCAAAGAGAAAAGCCGACAGTTGACAGTACATACGGAACACAATGTATAATCCGCAGTCTATTTTTAATACCAACTTGCTTACTACCACGTGTTCATAAAGTAAGGAATTTTAGGCATCAGTAACCCTTTTTTGCTTCTACCTGTTCTTTTTTGAACAAAGTGATGGTACTTGAGCTAATACAAATATAACATAGGTACGCACACACACACACTTTGTGAAACGAGTGGATTTTTTGGATTTTCCGGACATAACAACTTCCGAGTTTTTGGAAAAACCTCTCAATATGCAATGATTAGTAATATAGTAATACACAATGAAATAAATGTGGGATTAATTGATAAGTAAAGTAGCAAAATAGCATCGAAAGAAATTTAGCTTGTACGTGTAACTGGAAATTTTAAGGGGATTTGTCGTCCTATGATTAATAGATTTCAAAATTTTAATAGATCCAATCCATTCATTGGTTTGATTCAAAGCATCATCATTATTATTTTGCATTGTCTTATATGTACATGAAGTGCACATAATATGTAAGGGCTATTTAATGTATTATGTACAATTGTAAACACGTACATTTATAAACATCACTTGTATGTACAATGGACACAGTAGTAATATAAGGAGAATGAGATTGAGGGAGAGGCCGCCCTAACGTAAAGTTTTAATCCATGAGGTTTATGCATGTACAATATATAATACACACTATATTATATACTTAGAGTGGTATATAATGTGTGCACCTAGTGTATAGAACTATGTAGATTAATAACGGGACCCTGCATATGGGTAGTGTTGGAGTCTTCTTCCACTTCTTGGGTTTATATCTCACCTGAACATGACGACGAACGACGACGACTAAGAAGACAAGTATATACTCACACTATACATGTAAGTATGTATACCGTGTTTTCATTCTTACGTGCATAGCGTCGTAACCAAAAGCTCCTCATTCCCTAAGTACATACATACAGTTTGTTTGTCTGTGGATCTTTTAAATGGATTTCGCTCTTCTCTATACATATACGTTTACAATTTACTCTTTACATACACACACAACGTCAAAACCAGCTCACCCACACATTATGATGAAGATGATGATGATACAAGTCGAAGGAATGTTATTCTCTCCGTTTCTTCTTCTTACGTTTTATACGAATTTAAAATCCTTGCTGTAACACTGACTTTGACTACTATACGAGGATGGTTTATGGTTGACTATGACTTTGGTTGAGGCTTCATCATCGTGGTCGTGGTTTTGTCTGTTTGATATTTTGATGTATGGTGCATCTCAAGTTTGAGTCTGAGTGAGCCAGGGAGACTTTTATAGGTTGTTAGTTGTTATAAATGACTGTTTTATACTTATATTTTCTGCCATATATTCAACAGTCAACTCTATACATATATGCACAATGCACAATTCAACGTATTTTGAGGAGCATCAAGAGTCAGGAGCAGAAACTAAATCTGCACAAATTGTGCGCTAACTATTCTGTGTGGTACCAGTAAGATACAAGACGTAATAAAATTTGTTATAATGTAATGCATAAATGAAATTGTTTTTATTATGTACATATGTTGCTTTATTAAAAGGAATGCTCATCGAATCTATTGTGATTCCATTGCATTGTCCTGTTGCAAACGTATCTTTAAAAAGAGAGATAGCACTACGGAATATATTTATAGAGTCAAACAAATTTTAAAACATGCATAGTATACACATATGCATAATATAATGTAGGGGTGTAGGTTATTAGGATAGGATTTAAGATTCAGAAGAGAATCTATGATGTGTCATGCTCACACTCATGCAAAGCAATCAAACGTAAATATAATATAGCTATATAGTTAGAAGCTGTATGCTAATGATAATGGCAGTAATGGCAGAACAAAATTCCCATATCATTTCCACGGAGGAGGGGAAAAAATACCGACTCATCTTCAAACGTTTTATGATACACACTTTATATACACGTACTTTACTTATGTACAGGTACACTTGTATGTATGTAGTATGTACACTACCAAATTTATGTGGACACGAGATTCTCCTTATTTTTATCTAACGATGCCTCCTCCTACTCATAACACGCACTGTGTGAGTACAAGTAGGTATACGTATAACCGAAATCCGTTGCCTGTGTGTGTGTGTGTATGTGAATGTGCGTGAAACACATGCATAAATGTTATGTTACATAATGTGTGTTTTTGTATGCGTCTTTTTTATTCTCTCTGAATCTCATCTCGTTAGGACACGGGCTCTATGTATATTGTTCAATAGAGGACTTCAAATTTCGACTTTTTTCGAAAAGTTTCAGCGCCTGGTATACATATTTTTCTCCCCTTGCTTTCACCGTACGATTTCCGTGAATTTCGTTCAAATCGGTTTAACGGTAAAAAAGATAAAAGAAATTCAAATGCCCAAAGAAAAATATTCTAAAGACACCGATTTTCAAAGTGGTCAGAATCTGTGGAAAATACAAACGCTTGTGTTTTTGTCCAATGTGTTTGACCTGAACTATAGTACAAGGAGCAGTATACATGTCTGGCTGACACAAATACTTTTGAAAGAAATTTGAAATTGAAATCTGAAATTGTCTGTACATACTACATACCGTGTACAGTTAAAGTTTACATTTCACTTCAAGTCATGTACTACTCGTGTTTTCTAGAGATTGAAATATAATGTAGACTCTAGACGAGGGGAGCAGATTTGAGCCAGCAGAGCGTCAGAATAGGAATGGACATATTTATTTTCCTGGAATTTTCCATGGATGAACTCATCTTGTTATTTTCCTCCATCGTCCATCGTCTTCCTCTCCTCCGTTTTTCTTCTTGCCTCTTCCTCTATCAGTACTTCACATCCTTTTCCTACTCTTGGTATTTTACATCATTGTATGCATGCACTTTGTATTTTGTATTGTACTCTATACAAGTACTACACCGGAGAATGCATGGAGACAGCCATGACAAAACGCCAAGATAACATTGAAGATTGTAGATTGTTGAAGAGTCATGTTTTCAAATAGACATGAGAGAGAGAGAGAGGCATGCATGGTGGTAATCGCTGTTCGATACTCGTACATATGAAATAAAAATTTGGAAAAAAAACCATTTACAGTGTAGAAAATGTAATATTCCATCTATTTACCTTTACGAGTTACCATTTACGCATATCCAGTATCCAGTCACATTCTTTGTCTGTTCCGTAATTATACCACTTCTTGTTCCTCTCCTTTGTATATACCTGGGTTATGTTATGTTTTAACTTTTTTATTTCTCTCTTTCTCTTTCTGTCTTTCTCTCTCCGATACAATACAATAGAGAATGAAAATCCAGAGGGTAATATCAATATCAAAGCCACACATTTGTTTCACAAGCCATCATCTTCACCATCATTTTGTTGTTCATGGCGTCCACGTCAGAAATTAGAATTTGGAATGTGTAGAGTGTAGAATGATCTTACAACATAATATGTATTATGTGTACAGCATCTACTTACATAAATATATAGTAAAGCTTGTAAATGAGGGGAGAAAACATTGATGTAAAGAGTAGTGGAGAGTCTTCTCCTTTGAATAATAATAAGGAAAATAATATGTAGGAAAGGTACGGTGTATTATGCTGGACGATGCTGGACCACATTTTTCCTTTCTCTTTTTTTGACTCTCTCTCTCTCTCTCTCCCTACATGTGAGCTCCAGTAGGTACATGGATAAAGAATGCATGTATTAGATGGAATTAGAAAAAATCTGGATGTATATATTATATATTACATACAGTAATAATATCAATAATACACTCACAAAATACGATACTTGGTGAACTCCATTTTTAAGCTCCTTCATTTTAGCCCCCAGCTATCCACAACATACATAATGTATGTATGTATGTATATATTTATCACAGATAGACTGTGGCTAGGGTACACCGACCCATGAGCTAGATACAATTACATATAGTAAAAGTAAAAGTGTACATATTGTGTAGTTCTGGTTCAAAAGTGCTTTGGCCCTTGGTCAATAGTAACTACTTTGTCCATTCTGGATTCCGATGCCATTTCGATTTCCAAATGTTTTCATACATACATACATATTCAAAACATATCTTCTATTGTTCAGAGAAATGAATGCTTCCCTGTTACTTGAAGAAATCCTAAAATTTTCCCCAGGTACTTATATAGAATAGTGTACATGGATTGACCTGTACAATGTATCTACAATAATACAATGTACGCATCTTCCATTGGCATTGTATTTTTGTATTGTATCTAAACATTTGTTCCTGCAGAGGCCGTACATTGTGTTGACATGACGTAATAGGGATGCCTAACTCAACAATTGTCTATGTGTGTGTATGTGTGTGTGTGTGTGTGTATGTAGGATGTTGAGGATTTAACAAGTTGTGCCCTAATGTACATACATACAGGTAGTTTTGGAGAAGATACACCGTAGAATGTAAAATAAAGAGCAGAGAGAAAGAATCTGTACTAGGAAATCTCCTCTCAACACAGTTCACAGTTCTCAACAGTTGTCTTCTTCGGCATTGATACATATTGTATACTGTATTGTTGAACTGTGAGCAATGCAATGAGGAATGGGAAATAAGGAATAAGATGTATAGGGAAAAGAAAAAGGTAACATGTAAATGGTAAGGTGAAGGCCGCCATAATGTATGAATTATTGTAGCATATTGATGTGTGCAGGTTTCTGTATAGATGCAATGTAAGGTAAGGTATAAGGTAGCGTAAGGTGTAAGTATACATGCATAATTTGACGACTCTCTGAAATATGTAATATGTACTTCTGCTGGTGCCAACAAATGTTATTTTGAATGAGCGTGTTTTCTTACGTTTTTCTTATATTACATATTGTAAAATAATTCTCCTTCTTCAAAAGTTGTCCGCTGCTCTCTTCACGAGCGTGATCTCTCCTTACACACACATACACATACATACATACATGCATACATAGTCAGCCAGTCAGTTAGTTTTGGTAGTTGGATTCTAATTCTAATTCCAACTCTAATTCCAACTACGCCTTGTTGTTGTTGCTGTTGACGTTATGTGTGTACAAAGAGACAGCGAGAGTCAAGCAGTTCAGCTCAGTTCAGTTACAGTTCAAGTTGAAGGCAACTTGTACTGTTTACGTTAAGCAGCTTCAATGACAGCAGTCGAGGAAAAGAGCATCAAGAGAGAGAGAGAGACAAGAGCTATAAAGAGAGATTATAAACATTCGCATGATCCGCACAACAATCCGTACCGTAATACAGTTGAAGAAAAGATAATACAGTACATGTGTGTGTATTACTCTGTGTATATAGCTTCAACATATGTACAAAATAGAAACAATTCATTGCCATAAAATAGGCAGAAAACACTCGATGAAAAATCACCATGTAAGTCGATCTTTGTATGCTGAATATTGAACGCTTTGTATAATTTTGCGAGTATATCAAATCTCCTTGCTAAAGTCTATGCTGACTACTGCTTATTTTTTAACTTGTACTATAGGTAGTTGTAAGTATATGATGCCGATAGTCTGTGTAGGATGGTGATGCCATATTGCGTAGTCCCTCAAGTTAAATATCAGAACAGGAACGAGATGAATCATAATTTACGGGATCAAGTTTTGTGGATTAAAAGTTTGAATTATAATAAAAAATATTTTATGATAACTTTACATTATTTTACGTTGAACATTGTTTGGGAGTTACATATGGAAAGAAGGAAATTAGACTACACTCTAAAATATGACGAAAACTTGCCTATGAGCGAAATGGACTGTAAATAAAATGACAGTTAAAAAATGGATCATTAGACTCTCCATGCCCATCCACGTCCAACAATGGACCTTGACTTTGGCTTTATGGCTATGCATATATGTACAATGTGCATACATAGATGTATATATTTATGCTATGGCTTTGGGAAATTTAAGGTGCAGTACCATCCGTTCGATTTGATGGGCATGGAGAAGTGGAATACAAATGGAATGCAATCATAATGTGTATGTGATGGAATGGCGAAGATTCCAAACGAGAAATGTATCGAACGTCATTTATGTGCCATTGTATTTTAGTTTTGAGTACTATGTTGACGATTCACGATGATGTTGTGTAGTGGTGAGGTGAAAAAATAAAGGTTGGTCTCTTGGCTCCTTGTGTATATGTATATGTATGTACACGCTGAAAATGCAAAGGAAAGGAATATTATTACTTTGCTTTACATACTATCGACAAGGTATGTAATATGTATTATAAAAAGGTTGAAAAATTGGTCATTAACCTAGAATATCCTTGGTCTTTAGTCATTTCCATTTATTTGAGACGCTCTTTCTTTCCTTTTCCGGCTCCTTCTTCGTCTGTCTAATGTCTAAGTTCTGCCTTTGTACTTTGTATACACGTTGTTTTATGAATAGCTGGAAAACAATGTTGTTCTTCTTTTTTCTGTCTCTCAAGTTAGTTATCTCGGGAAAAATACACAAAACCACTAATTCTCTGTTCTCTTAAGTCTCTTTATTCCATTTTCATTTGTACATACATATCTATACTTGTCTTTGGAAGCACTAATTTCCTACAGATCATTTATCTGACTGTTCTACACTCTTCCAAGAATTGTTTTTCTCATTGTATACTTACCTCTGGAAAATAAAAGTAAACAAATAAAATAAAAACATGCATTTTACTTCTTTGAGACTAATGGGAAAATTGAAAAAGGCTCTTGGATTTTTCATTTCATCCTCATTCTCATCCTCATCAACTAATGATGATGACCACGCTCGTTTTCAAAAGATGGACTGAAAACTGAAAATATTTACTCGCAAAATATTATTTTTGTTATGCTGAGAAAAAAGTACTTTATGTACTCAAAAATAAAACTCATTTTTCGTATTTTTCTCTCACTCTCGTCAAATCAAAATTCTCACAGTCGTCAACATTAACACTGAGATTTGGTTCATATGCTATAATATGTGAGCCCAAAATGCAGGATGGTCAGACTTGAATTAGAATCAGCGTAACAAAACAGTAAAAATAAGATTAGATGCTGTGATATATTACAAAGGTTGAAACTCATCAGGCAATTTGAGGTGATTTGTAGAATTGATTAGTTAATTAATTAATTTGTTCGTCATAATTTAATATGTATTACGGAGGAGGAAGTAGGGCGGAAAAAATTATATATTGTATAATTGTATACCTGCTACATATTTTCTATTATGTTTTGCCTATACCGTGTGAGTGATGCTGTATTATTTAAAAGGGGAGAGAAGATCGATCAAGATATTTTTGTACGGTTTCCGTTTGAATCAAGTTATTGATCTCTTGCGTAATGTAATGAAATAACAATATAGCAATAAAAAAGTACACTTTAAATTTAAAGTACATTTTTATTTTTATTTTATTGTGTGCATCATTCGAAAGGCTTGAAAGCACAAGAGAGCTGTCAATCAGTATACAATCAACGATGAAAGATTAAGATTTGCCTAAGTTTTAAATGTAGACTGTGTAACAAAATGATGTTCATACATTGACGGAGCAAGATGATGCCTTAAGATTTTTCAATATTATTGTTATGTTTTCATCTTCTTTTTCTTTTATAATTCTTGAATATAGGCCACGTACGTAACGCAAACTTTTTCCCCTTATAAAAGTGATCTTGTGGGTGAGGATGATGGCAGACATTATAGTGCATCACAAATTCGTGTAACATCCTTGAAAAATTATACATCTTCATCTATGTATGTACAATAGAATTTTAAATCTCATAATATGATGAGATACATTCGAGATATTTTTGTGGTACAGGTAAAATGTAATAAAATGCACAAGTTTTAAGTTGAGCTCCTTCCTCTGTGTATATGGTTATTTGCTCTGCTGACGTTGAGATTTTGGGGTTTCAAAGTTTAAGGTTTGGCAGTGAGCAATTAGTTTGTACACACATAGATTTTTTCTATAGAAAAAAGAGTACCATTCAGACATTATGCAATATGTACGTATGTGTGCATGGTTCTTCTCTTTTTATATAAAAGTCAAATCAAATGCAAACATACATACATATGTACATGCTGCGTCGATATATTATACATACTTAATATCATTACGTTTGATAACGACAAAGAAGGGTTTATTTTATGCATATGTGGTGTATGTATGTGGTATATTACACATTTGTGGATTCATGTGTGTGTACACACATCATACATGTGTACAAGAAAGAAGAAATCCTCCTCAAAAAATCCAGTTAGACGACGGCTCAATCGAAGCGTATGATTTTGGGTTTTTAAGGCAAGGTATTTAGGTACAAATCTTCCTCTCAAAATGTGCGTGGATGCAGCCGAGTTTAACTTTTGGGATAAAAACTATATGCATACAACAACTTTGTTTTTTCTCTGTCTCTTTCCTACTTCTTATTCTTCGTCTTCATCGTCTCCTCTCTGCTTTCAGTTCCATCATTCCAGAAAACATTAATCATATATATAAACATTAAACATATCTAGCAGTAGCACACTAAAATTTTTGAGCAAATTGCATTGCAGTTCTCTACATAAAATAAAGTGTACATAAGATGATGTGGTATCAAATGCAACGATAGAGCTTCAATTCTGTACATTGGACTAGTATACAGTCCTAGATGCAGTTCTATCTTCATAATACATATTATGTTATCATGGTTTGTGGCCATAGCTCGTATCGAAGTACACATTCGTTTAGTATATTGTATTTTGACGGCATGTGTATTCTCATAAGCGTAGATACTTCATATATAAAAATGTACAATGTATGTATGTGTGTGTTCGGACAAAAAAATTTCTTCTCGAGTGATCATGCGGATTTGTTGAACTTCTTCACATCCTACATATTACGAAATTAGTTAGGACGTTCGACTTCCACATTTCAAGCTCAAGTCTTCGACATATTCGACGATTACGACTTGAGCCACTGACTGACTACCTTCTCACTGTGTCATGACTGAAAGACGAGACAGTATGAGAAAAAGAAGGTAGTAGACTAGATCGCACACATATTATGTATGTGTGTGACTAAATGCTATATGCTATATATACTGAATGTTATGTGTACGAGTATCAATGTCAAGGAGGAATTTTACTTGGAATTTATTAGACATGCCGTAATTATCATTATGATCACCATTGTAGTAGTATTTCAAACAGACATACCTAAAAATGTATTACAAATAGAGATTTCGATGTTACGAATCGAACTTGAACTTGAAATTGGGTGGAAAGACGTTTCTCTCCCCCTGATTTTCTTGTCGCTGGCCAACGTTACATAAATTTAATGTATTCAACTTGATATAGGATTCGATCGAGTGACCATAATGATGGGTACAGACAGTCCCGTCGATAATATTGACTTGATATTTTGCATCGACTTATTTGAATTCTGATTTTGTTCCATGCTGTACTTTGCGATGATGAAAAGCTAGAAAATCCAATACTTCAGTTGATGACAATTCGAATGACATTGAGCTTTTTTTTGAGTTGAGATACTTACAAGGATCCAAAGGGGAAAAAATCGATAAAGGTGTATAATTGAGAATTCTCAATTCACTGAAAATCCATCCATTGCCTTAATTTGTGTATATTATGTGTATTATGCATGTTCATGTGAATACATTTTTATTATAGGACAGAGATTTAGCTACTTGATTTTTTCATGGTTTTTTTCTTTTACTGTCCTCATTTTTCTACCGCGACTTTAGTCTTTTCATGTCTATGAGTGTGAGAATGATGGAATTTCACAGTTTATTACGTTACCCATTGTTGTCGTTGTTGTGCTTTTTTGTATTATTCTCGATAGATTTCCCGTGCATGTGTGTGTACGTATACCTACTGTTTGTTTATGCTTGTTTGTATCTCTTTATATTATACACTGATATTGCGTTTCATTATAAAATCGTAAAAGCA
>JAQIVE010004608.1:0-14275 GCA_034698285.1 Sminthurinus bimaculatus | reverse complement strand
GAGCTCAATGAATGTTGCCATGGAACACGGGTCGACCTCATTGTGATAAGAAACTCACAGCCTTTTAAAAAACTAAAGCTCCAAATATACATACAATATAGAAGTATTGCTTACTTGCATATATTCTTCCTAATTTCACTTTGCAATCAACACTAGACGTGTAAAATAGCCGAAATGTTAACTAAAACATAGTAATACGATAAAAAATAATTTTTGCCTACAAGCTTTCACTCGTCAATCAGTAATTCTTCTATTCCTCATTATACCTAAAGCGAATCAAAAGAGAAATTAGTAGACAGATCTAAAAATAAATCTGCACTCTCCACTATTATCGGAATGTTGCAATCCTGGACATATGTCAACCAAAGAAAGGAGCTTTATATATACAGAAAAGAATTTAATAATCGAACATTTTTTGATTTCATTCGTGTCCTGGAATTTGGAGAAATAAGGGAGCTGACTGTTCAACAAAGCTAAAGATAATAATATACTGATGAATTGAGACTGTAATAATATAGTATTTATATCATATAAGAATATATTGTTATGTGCTGTAGGAAACACTATTGGGAAACAAGGGTGAAAGCACCATAACTACTAATAAAAGTAATAGTCAAACACAACATCACGAAACATCAAACACCATTTGCATTTGAACAAACTACTACTGTAAATCTTAAATAATTACTATATCATAATAGTTAAAATACTTTATATTATTATTATATTATGAAAGATTAATCTATGCATTATAAATTGTTATTATCACGTGTCAATAGTGAAATGCGCCTTCCTAATAATAATACTTTTTGATCGATACCATTGTGTTTATATCAAGAGAGATAACATGGTACATGACTATTATATGAATATAGAATATAGCAGTAATATGCGTAATAAATGAGCATTAGAAAACTTGAGCGTTTTTGCGTGAGGTTAAAAAAATAAATATAAAGAAGTATGACCTTTCACATTGCCGCAGTGTCCATGAAGCAATTATCCAGAGAGAAACCATGAAGACAAGAAGAACCGTCCCTGGACAAATCGTCATCAATGTCTTAAGAACGAATCTATAAAGAGAGGATAGGTACCGTTACTGTATTATATAGCCTTCTTCCTTTACCACAAATATAATAATAACAAATTCATAATAACAAATTCATAATAACAAATTACAAATCAGTTTTACCTGGTATTAAAATTAATGCGGTTTAAAGCTCCGATACTTCTGGATGAAGCTGCAAATAAAAAACGAGATACTATAGATTCAGGTTGTTAAATAATTATCTATCTATATAGAGTATTCTACCATGGAATCATCTACAAATCAATCTACAAATGTTTGATTTATTTATGTATGTACTTAAAATACATCTGTAATAATTCAGTAAAAACAATCTCGAAACTTACCATCTGTAAAGAGCTTTGAGTGTAGGAGCATCACCTGTATGGTAATAAAGATGGTGTCATTATTGGTACATGGATTTTAATATTTTTGGAAAAATATTTAACACAACATGTTGCAGATAACTTTTCAAAATAATTAACTCACACGACATATGAGATAAAGACGAAGAAACATGGGTAAAGATAATGCCACATCGATCGGCACTTCCTAGAAATAAAAAAGAAAAAAAGTGTCACTCTACGTTATTCTAATAACTCATACATGAACAATATTACCTTATATTTTAATTCTTTTTCCTCCAAAATAAACACCTTGCAATGTATATCAGTGGAAAAAACATAACTTTATCCAACACACAAGAAAGTATAGCAAAGTATTGTTACGAGCTCAATCGAAACCGTAGAGAAAAAAGATCCTCCAGTCGATAGGTTAATACCATAATATATAAATACAAATACATACCTAAAATATTGGTACCTACAAAAACAGCAGGTAATAGAAGGAAAGTAGGGAAAAACCTGCGGCTTAAACATGTATGTACATAAACACACGTAGAGCATATTTGTGCTTTTGGAGTAAAACCCTTCACGGCCATTCCTTTGCAGTAAATCATATTATTATTCTTTTCTTTTCTATCTGTTTTGTAGTTCTTTTATAGATTACTCTGTCACGCTTTCTCCTTCACATTGTCGCTGTCGTTGTTGTCATTCTCAAACTCGTATTCTTACTCACATACTACAGCATACACTACTTGTAGATACCGTATCTTGTCAAGTTGGTTCAAGTAAGCCAATAGCCTGACTACAATGTAAGTAGAAAAGAATGTACATATATACGTAGACATGTACATTGTCACGACCACTGTGAAGGGCGTTGCTACAGAGTTTCCTTTTATTTTATGTCTGTATATAATTTCTCTGTTACGTTTCCAATTTCCTTTCCTACAATTCGGACTTCAGCTGAAGGGAGGCAAGAAGATAGTGGAAGAAAAGTGGCAGTAGAAAGTAGAAATAAATATAAGAACCACCAAAATGACAAAGTCAAGGAGACACAAAATACTTTCTCCTGTCCCATACAGTAAATCCAATTGTATTGTTCTCCTACTCCTGTACTCCTCTTACTTCTTCCTGGCTCTTTTGCTGCCCTCACATGTAATAAAGTGTGTATGTGTGTCGCTCGCACACAACCATTTTACGCGAGTCTTTAAATACAAATCTTTCTGTCTTTAACTTCCTTAGAACTGGCAAGTATACATAGTTCCCTGTCTTTTACTTCTACTCAAATGCTCGAATCAATAACTACCTTCACTATTTCACGTCCATAGTGTTGTGTGTGTATATATAATATATATAAAAAAGAGTCATGTTTCATTTCAGTTTCTATATCATTTTGTCCTGCTGAACTTTCCGTGTATCTATAAACTATTACTGTAACTTGAGCTAAACCCAAACTAGGCAAAGAGGAAAGCCTTATATAATAATTCAATCAATGCGGGCCTAGTCACAATAACAATAATTTTTCCTATAACTTTTCCAAGACAGTAGAAAAACAAAAACATGGCTTTGATGTTCTACTATGTCTACAGAAATCGCTCTTGTTTTTCACTCTGTCTTATGAACAAATAAAAAATTTATTGCATGGCGTCTTCCACACCTCACTTTTTACCTCAATGTCCTTTGAAATGAACGAGTTTTACTGCAAGATAAATCTAGTAGTGCAGTGCAGAAGCACACTTTTACTTTTCTTATTCAATCTGATAGATTTTTAATTGTAACTCCTCGGCAACGTATAATAACAGTTTGTAACAGAGCTTTTTAAAACATGACTGGCTTCATGCAAGAAACTAATTGGAGGAATAACATAATCTTGTGATTTGAGAGAAATAGAAACATCAAAACTCACCCTTGTAAGCATATCGCCACCATGGTTCGCCACCTAAATGTTTAAAATATATTATTCATTTTGGAAAAGAGTTGATTTTGACTTACATACATAAAATGAAACATTATTGTTCGGCGTATTTTTACCTTAGTCGTCCAAATAAAATTATACTTTCCAGGCACAGGATGCACGGCACAGACGGCTAAAATACCATCAAATACGTTCATTAAAAAAATCTCACGAGTACATAATACAAATGCCATAAAAGCTTGAATAGTATTACTGTAAGGCTATTCAAATTTTGAGCCATAGAAAGTATGTGCATGTAATATATTGTGACGATGAGAGATAGAGAGGGATAAAATGTAACCTGGAGAACAACAAGCTCTGGTAGCGTAGTGGGCTACAGCAGTGACGCGAAATCGCTGGTTTGGGGTTCAATTCCCTGAGCTTCTATCTTTTTGTTCTCACATATATTATTTAAACGGGAATTTCTATGGCATGTAACACTATCAAAAGCAGTAATACTATTCGAATTAGAGTGGTACTTCCTATCGTTAAAAGTTAAAATGCTAGTAAATAGAATCGCGTCATTCATTTATTGCAGAAAAACGACAAAAGGCTAGAGCTTTACCTAACTCCAATCCGATTTGAGCCATTCGCGGCCATGTCATGGCTATTCTCCAATCGTCAGCACAATTATCGATCATAAAAAGCTGGAAAACATAGAAGAAATATTGATATTAAATAATGATATTGAATCATTATGATCAATTTTGAACAATTCGAAAAACGTTTTGATGGTAATGCTTGATAGCGCTGATGATAACAATAACACGTTATGTCCCGTGTATAAATACTGTGAGCATTTGTGTAAGCAAAACGCTCATTCCGTGTAGAAATCTCTACCTTCAAAAAGTTTCAAAAGTCAACTTACAGACGCATGTTATTATTCTAATGGGACATATCTAATAACATCACAGACAGTTATCTGTAACTGATGACTGACATAAATCAGTGACAGCGTGATTTTGTACTAGGCAAGAAAAGCCCATGACACAGATTTCCCAAATAGATGATGATACATATATATCAAATAACATAATATGTAGTAGATTGAGAAAACCTTTTCATTCAACTTTGATAAAACATCAATCATGTAAACAAATACAGAGTTTACAGCTTTTGCTCCATGATATTGTACGCATAATGTTCGTACCAATATATGTATGACAATAGTGTTCTCTTCTTTCAATTTAACACCAATTTGTCACTACCACGCACATAGTTCTTAAATGACAAACGACAGACTCTACGAGGAAAGTTTAGAGATCAAAGGAAATGTTCCACAATTCCGCCACTCTATTATTTGCAATCGACAATGTACACACGTTAAAAGTGAAACCATGTAAAATTCTCATAAAGTGACGTATAGTAATATCTTTTAAGGGATCCGATTTCCATCTGAATGTTTGGCAAGTCCTGATAAGACGTAATTGCCATATTTTATAGCTTATTTCATTTGTATGATGATGATGCTGATGACATGAATTAAACGATTTTCATTTTACAATGTCAAACTATGACCTCAATACAAAATCATTACTGTCAGACACACATTGGTAGCTAAAGTTCAGATA
Source organism: Sminthurinus bimaculatus (assembly GCA_034698285.1). NCBI lineage: Eukaryota > Metazoa > Arthropoda > Collembola > Symphypleona > Katiannidae > Sminthurinus > Sminthurinus bimaculatus. The sequence continues at coordinate 9,346 of JAQIVE010004608.1, read as the reverse complement.
TCTCATACGTGTATATAAGCGTAATAGATACAATATAAAATGTATAAATCGAGGAAACACACTTTGATATGAAGAATGTGATATAACATACTTCAACTATTTCAATTAAATGTCGTTGTTAAATATTATTGAACATCTGGACAAAAGAAATATAAAATCACAGATAAGGAAATCACAAGGTTAACTCTTTAGCATTGTGTGGACTTACGAAATTTTAATCAATCATCTATCGAATTCTGCACTAAGGAATTAGCAAGATTCAAACGAGAGCTGAAGATCTGGTAAATGATAATTTAAGAAGAACAAAAATGGGACCCAAAATGATGAAAATGGCTCACAATAATATTTTTTTTGGCATTTTATTCCGTGTTGACGAGAATTTTCTACTTTTACGAAAGCTTGTGTTTTCTGCAGCTTTTTTTATAGCAAACCATCACATGGAATGTCTTTGACAATGTCAGCTACTTCTACCAACTTTTCAATTTATAATGACATTGACTTTCTTTTTCTCCTTTCTTGTTTATCTTCACCATTTACACTTTCTATTTATATAGCATTTATCTTAATTGTTGTTATGATTTCAAGTTTATATACACATTTAGGTAGGAATTCCGAATTCTCGTTGACTCAAAAGTGATTATGGTGATAAGAATACCTAGTTATATAAAAACAGAAGAACTTGCCAAATTTTCACGATCTATAATATATACACCAAATATCTAATGCAGATAGTAGATAAGGCTTATGTAATATATACATAGATACACACCACTAAAATTTGTTCCCTTTGTCTTTAATATAAACAAAGGGATATCTATGAGCCATGAAGAACCTAGACAGACACTGCCTGAATCCTGAATACACAAATATAAAGTAAATAGACAGATCCTCATAATTTTTATGGCATTGCATAGTACAACATAAAAAATCATTCCATGTCAACTAGATATGAACTAATCCTTGTAATGCTTTCACAATAACAGCATTATTATAGGTACACATAGGGGCTTTTTCCATTTTCTATTTCAACTTCCAGATCTCGAAGCTCCACAGTTGTAGATTCTAGACAGAATAATAACACCACTTTGAATAAGAACGATCATGTATTATTCGTATTATTGAACACTGCACAAGACGCACTTATTCGTGATGACTTTAAGTGTTCTAAATTCTAAATACTAAAAACACAATGTAATTTAATTAAAACTTGCAACGTAGCATCTCTTTTTAAAATTAAAAAAATTACTCTTTGTTTACAGCCCTCTTGACAGCCCTTCCGTTGAATAACCTTTTCCCTAAAATCCCTTTACAAAGTCATGCTAAAAGTAAATTAAAACTACTTAGTATAATCAAATTACATTTTAATGCTTCTAACAAAAATGATTTGATGAATCCAAAAGTATCATTTAAGATCAGGTTTTTAAAAGTACTGACTTCGAACAAGATGTAAAATGTGAATCCAACAAAAGGTCTCTTGAGGTTATGAGTCCAACTTTTAAATTCTTCACATTTAGCTGTTTTGTAGTTCTACAAGTTTTGTGAGACTCTCTTGATGATGAGAAAAAATTAAAGTCATCATAAGTCTTCCTTTGTGTGCTTTTATCATGTCAATCATATAATGTCAAAAATATTATATATTATTGTATAAGTTTTAACTTGACATTTCATAAACTGTTAAGTACTTCAAGGAGGATTTATTTCTACGCCTTTTACTTTTTAACTTTGCTATCCCATTTAAATAGCTCTCGAGCAAGTTTTTTCTGTTGCAGAATTGTATGTATACTTAAATACTTACTTGACGAAAGAACAATAAAATACACTGGAAACTAGAATAAGTAAAATGGAGTAAAACTTAAAAGACTGTGAACGAAAATGGATATATGCTTACAAATACCTGATGCATTCATGTTTGACCTTACGATGATCTTCAATTTCCGGGGAAAAACGCATGATTCACAAATCGCGACAGCTTTATCAAACTAATCGTGAGTCGTCGAAACTCACTTTTTAATCATTTAATTTTAATGAAACTTTTCTAGACAAATGAAAATGATACAACAAACAAAAATCACAATTAGAAAATCCGAAACAGTTTTTATCATAAGTCAGAAACCACAACTTTTACAACTGTGAAAAAAATTCAAAACGGCAAGACTATAGCGGCGGAGTCATTGAGAGACAAAAATGCCCAAAATGGAAAACAAGGGAGCCGGAATGCATATGAGCAACATCTTGTTTACCAGTTTTGTCTTCAATGAATAACCAACTAAATAATAACCAAATATTATAAAAGAATTCTGAAAAGTTTTGGATAGTTGTGAAATAGAGATATAAAAAACGAGCATTGTTTGAAAGATTATAGGAACGTTTAACAGGCTCGTGTATTTTAGTATTTTCTCAATTTCTTAAAATCCTGAAATACTTGCAAGCTTGAGGAGAAAACTAGAGAATAAAAAATGCTGAAGAAGATGATGAAGAATACAGATATGTATCTAATACTTATAGAAGACGAACGCAAAAGAATATGCTGAAAAAGGACAGAAACAACGTTTTGGGCTAAACCTAAAGAGTTTTTCATCAAATCGAGCCGGAATTTACAGTACTGAGAGTACATACTTAAAACGGCTCATCCATTTGGCCTCGTTTCCCAAGCTTTCTGCCTATGAGATTACGATATCTGTACCAAAAGCAGAAAGCCTCTCTCGCTTATGTCTTTTTTATGTGTGCATACATAAATGGATGGGTTTTTTTCCTTCTTCCTACCCGCATCTATTCCCTTACTTCTTACTTAAATACTTGCGGCTTGAAACTTAAAGTTGTATAGTAGTCGAATCCGTACTTTCCTCAATGTTTCAATAGCAAGCGATGGGTGTATATTGTATATATACAGACTTATATGTATACCTTATAATACAGTATAACATGATGTGTAATAATGTCTACAGAACCAGTGGAAAGTTATATTACATGCATACATACATAATCTGCATATTATACACTGTACATATATTATGTAACATAACACATGAGCATTCACAAGACTCTCTTTAGCTAAATTCGCGATTCACTATCAAAAATACTGTCTAACTTTAAGAGGGAAATTGTGAGGATCGGCGAGACGAGGAGACGAGAAAGTCGGGAGAAAGATTGAGAGCCGAAAAGAAAGCAAGTACTTGCGGTGCTCTTACTACGTACTTGCTAATGGTAGTGAGAAGGAACCCACATGTATGTAATATGTAAATAAGCAGGTGCACTTTTTTTATTACATATCGTGTAATTTTTTATTACAGTTAAACATATATGTACGCAGTACACACGTTACTTTTACTTGTCCCTAGACCCTAGACTTGTTCCTACACCCTATTTTCTCCTCATTTTATCTAACAGGTATTATCATCAGCGCGGTCTTTTACTATACATGTCGTAATAAGTCTATACCGTCTACCGTACTTATTACATGATATTATGTAACTCTGACTATTTACCCTCCTCCCTTATATGTACATACATACATTTTCACAACTATTTCTGTACGTATATTTGACATGATTTTCCATTGAAAAATCTGTCTTGCTCGTTGGTTGAGTTTACATGCATGTATACAGTATGCATACATATAATATAGCTAAATGTGAAGATAGGCAGACGGAAGGAAAAGTGGGAACAGAGGTAGTGAGGGCAAAGGAGCGAACCAAGCCACAAAATCGATGAAAAGACTTTACCGTTTCGCGCTTTCTCTCGTCCTGACGATATAATTATATATGGTTTGCAACCATGAGAGACCAGGCCAGACCATGTCAGACCAAACCAAGATGTGCTAGAATAGAAGTACATAGAAGGTAGTGTGTAGAGATGACTACGATGTATATATAGAACATAGAAACTAAAAGTAGACGTAGACGAGAACGGCGGCTTTCCTTTCTTGCAAAACTAAAAACCACGAAAGGAAGGAGAAAGTGCGAGGAAAATATTATGGAGGCAAACTTAAAGAAGTGAGAGAAATAGAGAGAAGACGGTGAAATGTGTATGTATATTAGGCAGCCGTTGTCGCAGAAGGAAAACAAGAGCCTGTCGTATATAGTTGGAATCATGTCACAACTACCATCATCATCCTGACCATAACCATCACCATCACTATCGTAGTTGTACATATAAAGTAAAGTATGATAGTGCCTATTTACATAGATTCAGCACGGCCAAAATCCGGAATCTAGAATAATTACGTAAACCGAGCCCGTGCTTGCACATCCTCCCAGTTCAGTTTAACACATCTCGGCTTATAGCTCAAGCGCTCCTCCAACTTTATTTTCACATGAGACCCATTGTGATGATCTAACATGCGTGTGAATTCAGGATTTTATGTAGTTTGTAGATGTGGATCCGGATTTGGATAGTGATATGGACACGTATGTAAAATGTACATGAACACATAAGTACACTTACATGGACATACTTGAAATTGATGTAAAATACATTAGAGGCTGATGAATGGTGAAAGAGACTGGATGGCTGTAACTCAATCTCATCACCGTCATCGACATCTCTATCATCATCAGCAGCAGAAGCAGTACTACCCTCATCATCCGTCTTCTACCTTTTTTACTGGATACATACATACAGTAGAGTTCCGTCGCATTTCCATGATAATTACACACATCCATAAAATATCAGCAGCTCAGTTAATCAATCCAGTATTATATTACATTATTATTATATTAGTAGTGCATTTCCACAGATATATCCTACAGTATTTTGGTGGCTTTATAATCGTGTACTGCTCTGTAATAAAAAAATACATAGATGTATGTATGCATTATGCATGTACACATTTTCAGTTTGAGCTGTCACATGGACATGTTAAATAGCTGCAAACTATTTTTCTAATTTTTCTCTCTTGTGTTTGCTCCGAAAAGCTTGAAACAAATTACATAATATACATGTATGTTTGTCTATAGGGAAGGGAAACTAGAGCATGATATGGAAATGAAATTGTGGTGAATGAATGGGAACTGGAGAAATTCTGTCTATTCATTATTCATATGTACATACATACATATTATGTGCTGGGACCAAGATAAATCACAGTCGCTATGACAATGACAAGCTGGTCGGTTTTTCTTTCGATTGGAGTACGTACAGTGCACAACTTGGCCTCTTTCTGCTGGCTCTTTTACACAAGCATCTTATACAAAGTATTGAGGATTGAGCACATTGAACATTGACAATCAAGACCTTTCTCGTCATCTCCTATACCCGTCTTTGTCTTTCCGTCTGTGCCCCGGTTGAGACTGTGGAAAAAACTCAATTTTTTATACAGCTCAAACTGCTACTGAATTTTCTCATTTGTTTGTTTGTTCGTTCGAGGACGAGAACGAGGACGAAGACGAGATTGTGAGTTCTGAAGGCTGAAGCGAATTGCAGCATCGTCCTTATTGTTCTTCCTTTCCTTACATTTTTTCCTTCCTATACTTTTGCGACTTGCGTGTTCGTGGAAATTTATTCACTCTTTCACTTTTTCATCCTTTTTTCCAATCTCTGTCCTCCATTCAGTGGATTCTCATTTTTTGTATTTTTCCTTGCTGCTCACTCATGACTCATGATGGAGCATTTGCAATTTATATGTACATTGAGTATTGTGTATTATTGTAAAGAATAGAGAAAAGGAGGTGGGCGAGACATCGACCATCAGCCACATCCACTTCCACATTTATGTACGTCCTCATCCTCTTCTCAATGTCAAGTCTCAAGACTCGGAGAAGAGCAAAACGAAACTAAATTGACTTGACATGGAAAAAAGTGGCTCTTTTTTCTATGTATTCTTCTCAGTCGGCCCGTTGCTTTTCAAATGTAAAAAGGTTGGCATCCTCCTCATTCTTGCTGTTCTTTTATTTTTTTCCTCATGTACATATACATTTTACATTCATACATAGATATAAAATACTCCGCCCCTTCTTCCCCCATTTGTCCCCGCTGCTGTCTCATTTCTCCTCGAGGAGTATACATACAGATACATTTACTGTTTAACGTATACTCATAATAAACATAATACATTGCAAACGCGAGTATCTTTGTGTGTAAAAAGTGGGAAAGTCCTCGATAATTTAGCCTAGAAATTAATCAATCCAATATTTCAATTTTCATTTATCATGGCCTGGCTGACAGTATGTGGTCTGGCCTGGTAAAATTATGTATGGCTCCCGGTTGAATTGAATTCAATTGAATTGACTTGAGTTGACTCGACTCGACTCGACTCGACTCAACTTGACTTGACTGTGGAGTCGAGTTGATTGTTAATGATAGAGTGGAATCAAGAACAGCAGGAATAATAAGAGTCTCTGCAAGACAGAGAAGGGAGAAAAGTACACACTAAGAGTTGGAGAAATTAGTTCTAGTTCCAGTTATTATTATTATTATTATTATATAGAATTCGAAGACAGAGAAAGATAAATGGGAAGCAGCAGAGACAGCTCGAGAAATGGAGAGAGAAAGAGAGACACAGACATGCAGTCAGAGGAAATATGAGACGCTTTTTCTTTTCCACTTTAGTTGTGCTTGATGACGCTTGAGACTTCATTTTGCGTCGTCTATATACATTATGCATACATTGTATAAACTTACGTATACAGTATACATACATGCATCTATGTAATATCCACACAAGCAAATAATGTAGGTTCCATTCGATAGTTTTTGGTTTTGGTGCTAACGAGGGAGCACCTAGAGTGAAAATGTTACACGGTGAGAAGTCTATGTATGTGGGGTTCTAAAATACATACATATGTATGTACAATGTACATGTACACTGTGTAGATATATCTTAGTTATAGATACACTTACTTTTTGGAGTACATGCACACACAACGCAATGTACAATAGCTGGTTGAAATGAATAATGCAGTGTGTAATCAATAGCTATTTAGGTTGTTCTATGACCGTTGAAAAGGACAATTAATTTACTACTATGTATAGGAGAAAACTCTGACTCGCATCGTAGATTATGTAACTTTGAGCCTCGCTTTCTTCTATTTCTTTATTTTCTCTCTCTCACTCTCTTTTCTCACATATGTAAGCAAAGGCCCAGAAGTAGATAATCGAACCTTACTCAGGTTTCTAACCTTCTATCCATTTTATGCAGTAGCTATGTCTTAGACACGTAGGCATATTAGAGCAGAAATTTCCGGTGCTCTTTATGAAGTTCTTTTTTCTCTCCTTTCACAATTCGATTGTAATGAAACCGTCTATGAATATATATGAATGTGAGCGCAAAGAAGGTAAAGGCAAAGGGACACATGTGTATTTAATATGGTGTTATATATGTAGGAGCACTTACCATTTAATATAAGTCAAAAATCTAAGCTCAATACCTTAAATTATTCAACGGTTCTCGTAGTATGTTGAAAAAAAAAATTTTGATTGAAAAAAAAATTTTTTTGGTCATAATTCTTGACCTCCAGTTTGCAAGGAAGTATGCTCAAAAAATTTTCTTTTTGTGGTCTCTAGTCAATTTTTAAGGAATTTAAGCTATGGCTGTGACGCTCGAAAAAAAGCTTTGAAAATAATACTTTGCGGTTTTGATAAACTTTTGGGCAAAAATCTTATCGAATTTGACGGGATTTTGATGATTTTCATACATTGCCATGGAAATTTCATCAACTCTCTACAATCTTATCAAATGTTCATGAGATTTGGCACGATTTTTATGTAAAGGGTGTACTTGAAGTCATGCAAAGACCTGCAAATGTAGATACCTACCAAGTGACTCGGCAAAATCTGACCATGAGCTGGGTACATAAAATATGAAAAAGTTCCGCAGTTTAGATTCGCATACACCCTATCAGAAGCAGAGCAAAAGCAAAAGCAAAACCAGCCTACCGTATAATGTTATGATATAATATCACATCATAGACGCATGTATAACTGTAATATTTAACATTTAGCCCGTGTAGCTATCTTTCTTTATGGTACGAAAATTGAATATCTTTGCGATTCTATGATGTGATATCACGTATATGTGTATACATTATAGGTACATGTACATAATCTATACACATAAAGTCGAGCATGGTGGGCAATGATATGGTAAGGTATTATATTATTGGATACGGTATGGTATGGTGTAATATATAACATGATATGGGTCTGCTTCTTTTCTCCTTCTTATTTTGGCCATGCACTCCTGCTTACATTCCACATGGGCTACTCTACTCGTACCCTACCAACTTTTATTTAATAATAGGTCTCTTTGCTACATTGGTTAGCTAAATTGAGTGGAACATTGACATTTTCATAAGGTTGAGCCACAAGAGTTACACTAGAACCTTTCGGCGAGGTGCCATTTTACGCACTTTAGGAGTCACTATTAAAAATAATATATTTTTCCATATATCTCCAATCTCGAACGTCTCAAACAGGCCAATCTCACATCCTGTCGCCATATCCACTGCTGACTTGACTACTGACTAAAGTTTCACCATCGCGTACATGTACAATGCACTATCTTTACAGTTCACCCTACTTACATATGTATATGTCTAATGTGTATGCACGCTAAGTGTGTTTGACTTTTTTTTGCTGAGAATCTGATATGCATGTACGATATAAAATATTTATCTGGACATGAAACCTTATACCTATATACATACGTATGGCATGTAAGTGAAAGACAAGTACATGCATGTGAGGTTTAAAAAAATTGGCAGCGGGTCCAACTTGATTTCCCTCGTTCTTAAATACTTTTTTGGGCTTTTTCAAGTACATACGGTTTTATACATAAATGTATAAAGATATACAATGCAGTGCACAATTTAACCTAGGTATAATATTTAATGTGTCGTACATAAGAGAAACGTGCATTATATGTACCTGATGTATATACATACTTAATCTCATAATTTATCGCGGTGTAGGTACTTTCTTTCATTTTCATGCAGGGACAGCTTTTTATTTCCCGACCTCAGGGGAGAAAAAGAAAAAGAAAGAAAGGCAGAAGCGAGGGAAAAAATAATAATACCAAAAATGAGAAGGAGAAAAAAATCCAAAGACAGACGTTTGACTAGAAAGACATAAAAAGAATGACAGTCGGGGACCTGGGTCTCGAACTTTGAGAGTCTCTGGTACTATATATGTATAATGTATACAAGGAGCTGGAAGGAATTTAGGGCAAAAAACTTGAAGAGCAAAACAAAGACGAAGCAAAGGGACAGGACCAAAGAATTTGCAAATTACGGAGATAAGGCGTTCCGCACCAGAGGTCTGTATATTACATAAATATGTATATCTGTACAGTGTACATTGTATGTACATTGTACATTGTGCATTCTGGATGGAACATACGTATTCCTAAGCT
>JAQIVE010004607.1:0-14275 GCA_034698285.1 Sminthurinus bimaculatus | reverse complement strand
TTTTTATGGTAAAGAGAAACTTGATGTGGCGCAAACAAAACCATGGTTAAATTACGAAAAAGTCCTAGTAAATAAGGAGGCCCCATCCTCAGTAGGTAGTTTGGAGTTAAAGCAATGGCAATCGCAATCGTGTATACATGTGTTCTAAAACCATCTTTAAAACTATCTACCTATGTAATTATACATACATACATACTTGTTTGGTGTACTCACTACTCACAGCTAACTTATCGCTCCGAAACGAATCCAAATCCAAATCCAAGGATCTATCCAGCATGGATTTAGGCTGTAGAAACAGACTGTGAACTGTGTGTACAGTGTTGGGCCTCTATGGTTTTGAGAACACCCTTCGAACGATAACAAACTCATACAGTATTGAGTCGAGGATTTTGGCAGGGAAGCTCATTAAATTCTCCGAGACGTTCCTCCAAAGATATTTTTGGCTTCACACTATGCACGTTATAAGTACTATACACAGTCGAACATGTACATAGATTCTTTACATGGATATTCTGGCCCCAGCATTTCCTCAATGTATGTTTGTATGTATACGTGTAATATTTGTATGCATCTTTAAAAAAGTACATGTGTGCAATAATGTATGTAAGTATAAAAACATGCATTCGAAGGGACCAAAGATGTAGACGAAGAGCGTACGACGGAGGTGGAAGATGACGAAAAAGACGATGTAAAATAATATATACGTTATACATACATGCATATGTGAATTTTAAATCTTGAGCTTACAATATTGTTTCCTACATGGGAAATTTATGTTTATGTTGAGACGATGTGATTTTTAAACATATCTACGTACATAACGTGCATACACATACATAGCTATTGGTTTCATATATTAACCATGCATTATATATGCACGTACATATGTATTCGTCTTGTGTCTTGGTTAGTTTGCCGTTTGCTTCCTTGCTTGCATACTAACGATAAAACTAACATCAGATCAAACATCACGTTTCAATTTACCTGCCTTTTTCTCTTCCTTCTTCATTCATCTTGACGAATACCAATATGTACCAATGGTAGTATGAATAGGAAGTTCAAGTCAAGTCTACATATAACATATATACATATACGTATGTGGAAAGTTGAACGAAAAAGACAGATGTAAAATCCTCAGTTCCTCCACCAATAAGCAACAACAGCAAGCAGAGAATAAATAGGGAGCGTATTTAATTTTCACATATCTCAAATCCACACATTCTCATCTCATGCCTTGTTGAAAATGACTACATGAAAAAATTCGATGGATACACTTGTAATTTGTAATGCTACACAATATTATGAATTGAAGTAGTAGGAGACTACTGGATAAAAAGCAAAAACAAAACAGGCATCGTGTATTTTTATTTGTACCCACCCAGTCCAACCATATACATACATTATACATACACTGCATGTAATGTAATACGTAATATATATAACAATAACACGATGTAGATGTGCTGTCAAACCTTTATTTTACTGTACAATTACGGCATACATTCAACCTCAGAAACAATTTCTATTTACATGCCATGCTATGCCATACCATACCATATTATGCCGTCTATGCCACGGTATCCAAGTAGAAGTAGACAACTAAAATAAGAGCTATCGTCATCTTCTTCTTCTTCTTTCACCCGTCTCTCTTCGCCTTCCTCCTCGTTTCTTCTTCTTCCATTCCTTTTTAATCCATTACAAATTGGGAGGTCCTAATGGCTAATGTATTGCTAGTAAAGAGCTAATTAGTAAAGACAACTATGTTTGGAAAGTCGTGCCAACAACTTATACACACACAACGGATTTTTACACATACGAATAACTACGATACAATGTTTCAGCCCTTCAACGTCAACTTTTGAGGTTGAGATCTGAATACACTACAATATGTACAACACGGTATATGTGCGGCTTACAGGGTGTTTATAAAACAAGAAATCACTACTTCCTAAATTCTATACCTTTTTATTGGCTGTAGGAATTCATACGATTCAAACCGGAGTTGGTGGACACATTTCTCATCGCCCTGTATAGCTGCATAACTGGTGCCATAAAATACCAGCCAGCAGCCAACATTTGTCATTTTCGCCAAACTTTTATTCATATTCATCCCCCTTTTCGATTTTACCGTTTACATCTTGCTTAGTTTCCATATGTACATTTATATGTATAAGAAAAATCGTGAACATCCATACAAAGTACGAAAACGTGACTGAAAAATGGATAATGAAATTACCAATTATGCACTGTATAAGAATTTATCATCGTGAATTTTGAGTAAAATCTGGAAAAAAAGTCAGGAATTCCTAATTGAATTTTTATATTTTATTTTACAAACTCATTTTCGTATTACATTGCAAATCCTTTCAAGTAGTCGTCATATACGAGTATGTATACGGGTTACACCCCAAATTCTCGGGAAAATGTGGGAGTGAAACATGAACTATGAAAAAAAGATGAGCATGCAATTTTTGCATTCGTTTTGTTTTGCTGTGTCTTCTATTTCATAAAAAATGTTGGATGTTAAAATGAAAAGTGAAGCAAACACTTTATAAAATGAACTCATTTATTTTGATTGTTTCCAATTTTCCAGGTCACACTGAAGCATTTATCTCTACAGAATAAAGAGAAAAAGTTTCTGGCTCCTCACAATATCAGTGTAGTCACAGTCAGTTAACTACATACGTACACATACAAAGAATTAAAGAAAGTTTGGCACCCTTATTTTCTTCATTCTCTATACAATATGTTATTGTAATTGAAGAACCGATGTATATAAATCGGGTATTTTCTATGTGTATCATACATACGCAAGCATTTGGCGTTGTTCTACATTTAATTCTCCGAGAAAGCCTTTCCAAAGACATTTTTCACCATTACCTCATAGAATAAATCAAACACATACATACATAGGAACTAGATATTGGGATACTTTAAAATGCGCGTTTAACCCAGCTCTACAAAAACAAAAGCCATAAATCATCACCAATTCTCCTGACTTATGCTTTTCCCCGACATTCTGAAGCTTAAGAACCTCTTGGATTGACTAAACTTCATAATTATAAAATAAGAACAGGGTTTTCCGTAACAACTATACGACAAAGCTTCCACCCCCATAATAATAGTTAATAGTATACATACCTATATTAAAAACAAGAGCATAAGATAACTAAACATGAAATTGAACCAAACCAAACCAACAAACAAAAGTAGCGCCCATTAGGCCCGCCAAATATAATAATCAATGAGGGCACAAGCCCACTTTCAACTTCACACGTTTACATTTAGCTTCATTTTTGAAACGGTTCGGATTGAGTTTCTTCAAGTGACATAAATGACACGAGAGATGGTTTGCTTGACTTGACATGGCTTGACTTGGCCCTTTTCAAATACATCCATCCAAAGTTCTTTCCTGGTCGCAAACATTAGCGCTCTCCATCTTCCTTCTTTTATCTCGTTCGTTTACATTCACATTTACATAGATCCAAATATTAGACTGGCTTCGGTTAGGCAGTCAGTCACTGGTGAGCAGGAAGTGACTCAAAGTTTGTCGCTTGACTTTATCTCTATCCAAAACATTTTAGGATGATGAACCAACGGCAAAGCAAAATACATATACATATACACGCATTAGCTGTGCTTTAGCTTTAGCATCAACATCAACTTGGATTGCATGAATGCATTAGCATAAAGTGCATCCATAATATCTTTCACCTTCGCCTCTTTCTGGTCTATATATATGTATCTACGTATCACGTATTACAATCATCACACAGATGTGGACAATCCTCAAACTGTGTTCATAACTATACACAATACACAGATAACACAAAAGTCAAATGGACACATGTAAAACTGAGCCTCATTCTCGTTCCAAATGTTTTCTCGGCGATGCCCTAACATCTCGCATCACATTTTATCTGTAGATATGTGCAGATTCCCTCGCCCTCAAGAAAAAAAGAAGAAAAAGGAGCGAACACCATCGAAAAAATAACATTGACAAAGTCTGTCTCTAATTTGCCTTTTTTCAAAGTAAGTCTACTTTTCTGTATATAAATATACTGATCACTGATGGAAGAGCAGGAGCGCACTCAATGTTCCAAGTCGAACGTTGAACGTTGAGGGATTTCGAATGAAAACAACCTCCATTTTGGGAGTAACTGGAGTAGATGTTGGATGAGATGTACCTTGTACATATAGTTATGCGTATATTCTACACGAAAAAATATCTCCAGATAAGCTCAGCCAGTCACTCAGTCACAAACCCATAGCAAAACGGAGCAAAGCACGTTTTCATTGTTATCTTTGGAACGAGGAAAAAATTCACATCCAATATATTCGATATACACAATACACGGGTAGAGAGGAAGAAAAGATAGAAAGTCCATAACAGTAACTCTGTGAACCATTACAGTTTACATTTAACTTCAATTCTATTCTCTATTCTACATGATAGGTAATAATAATATTCTCAGATGTAATCTCACAATAGTTTTTGCTCTATATATGTACACGTGTTTATGTACTATATATTGTACGATATACAAAGAGTGATGAAGAGTCAAAAATATGCAAGAGGAACATGTGCGACTGTCTTTTATTCTTCTCCATGTTGTGTATGTAGAATATGCATGCGTAATGCCGTCGAATTACACAAGATATCTTGTGTACAGATATAATCTCGCTTGAGCTCCTCAAGATGCAAGATCCAACATTGTAAATGGAAGAAAAGGAGGAAAAGATGGTACATAAACATAAATTTCTGGAATATCTTCATCAAGTTGGTCTACATTCTATTATACATATTCCGCAGGATTTTATTTTACAGGGAGGAATTCACATGACGCTTTAACTTTTTCCGGGAAAAAATTTGAAATACTGTTACGAGCAAAACACACCAAAATTCTACACGCAATGTATGTACTGTTTAAACCCTTTTTTTTCGTGTGGCTGTAGAACAACAGTTCGTTGCTTCAATCTTCCACTTCTTCTTGTTAGCAGAATCGGCCTGTGAGAGAGCGACAACAACAATAACAATGGGAGGAAAAATTGCCGAAATTCTTACGGGCAGTCGACTAGAACCAGAGTCAAGAGAAAAAAGAAAGAGTGAAATGCTCATACACAATGTATACGATATAGAAAATATGTAGAAAGTTGCTCTGCAACTTAAATCTTGATTTTTGCTCTGCTTTTGCTTTTCGGCCTCACTTCACTCCGCATTCTCTCCATGTCTCAGTATGATGTGCACATATGCAGACTTTTCTATCCTATTTCTCGTTCTCCGTTTCTTTCCGAGTCATTCCACCCTGACATTCATGGAAGCGAGAAGACATAGAACGAAACGTGTGTGTGTATGTTTCCCATGTATAATCTATAGGGTACGTATACGTAGGAACTTGAAGGAAAGAAAGTTTCTTTTCTCGAAAAAAGTTGAATACAACTTTTTCTCTTCGTTCTTTGTGTAGATACCACGTGCTTGGCTATAGGAAAGAATTCTTTGGGCGAGAATAAGACATAGTTATGACAATGACAGGAACAATGACAAAGGCCACTTGACGATATAGCTACATACTGGGTATTGCATTTTTTATGACTTGATGATGGTTCACTGTAACATATAAAATGTGTGTAATATTTATAGGAAAATAGAGTAACTCATCGTTCATCACACATCAAAAATGTGGGTTGAATCTAGAGAATCGAGTAAAAATAAAACGTAACTTTTCCACCTCCGATTTATCGCTATAATATCATTATCAACCAAGCAGTCAGCGATTATCTACCATAGTTATTGTACGCTCATATACAGCTTCAGTACACAATGTTACGGGTAGAATTTTACTCCTACATTTTCTTGTCTCTAGATTCCTTTTCGGGAAGAAAAACAAATGATTGTGGAATTAAAGGGCGGGATTGAGATTCCCTGCCTGAACAGTAAGATAATAATAATACTGTAATCTATAATATTGTGTAAAAACAGGGAAAAGAAGCCTACTTACATAATTTACTAAACTAAAGCTGAAGTGACGTGTAAAATCCAATAGCTATAAAATTGGGTTTTTAGTATAAGAGACGAGCCGAGAGAGAGAGAGAGAGGAGGAGAGCAGAAGATAGGACCGAGATAAAAAGGAGGGCCTCATTTCCTCATCTTTTTCTTCACCTTCTACACACATCTCAACAAGACTTCAACTTTAGCCAGTTATACTTTATACGCCTGTATTAAGAGAATTTAAGTTTGAACTTCACCCGCTCGGAAACTTAGACAAATTATTCTGTTCCTTATTTGGAACAAAACACTCTCATTTAACTCTAATCGTCTGCCACTGTTCCCGAGTTTCTCCACAAATACAACCCAATTTTGAATTTTAAGCCTTTTTTCAATGTATGCTATACGCAATATGTGTATAGAAGTTATGCTTGTTCTCTTTTTTATTTATTATTACATACACAAGAAAACTACACTCGTGAGTTTGTGAGTCGAACTTGAGACAAAAAAGATCATTGTCAAAGCTACTACACGAGGGAAGATTCCTGATCTCTATCGGTATGGGAATGGATCGGGATCACGGACAGAGGGCAAACGCCGATGTAAATGTTCATGCTAATGATACTGTAATTCTAAATAGAGTATACGAAACTCACCTTTCATGAGACAAAAGACACACAATCAATACTGACATCAGTCAGCATTTAAAAAAAACTAAAGCCAAAAACAATGAACATTGTCCCATTCTTATTCGCCTTGATCTCTTGATCTCACAGAGGTACATACTGTGTTTTAAATCTTAACTAAAAAATGGAGTTTCATTTTAATTTTTAAACCATCGCTATCCTAGAAATAAAATCTTAAATATATATGAAATTTTACGACAATCTTTCTCTTATAGAGTTTATAAAATTTCCCTGTTTTTTTGGACCGTTGTCATCATGAAAGAGGACAGTTCCTATTTTGTAATGTAATGAGTAAACTTATGAAAAGGCAGCGGCTCATGTAGCTAATGGCCATCATGGACAGTGAAAAAGTGCATTTAACTTGCAATAATGGAAAATAAAAAGAACCTGTAGATTTGGAGATAATTTTCTTACATAAAGGGATTTTCTCCATTTTTTGGAAAACATTGTTCACAACATTCTCCTGAATTCTAACTAAAATCTTTTTATCCACATCATAAAAGAGTACATGTGTAAAATATAAATGCGTAAGAATGTCGAATTCCCTTTCATTCACACCAAGGCCAAGAAGTAAACACGAACAAACTTTTCTATGGACTGGCGGTTTTCTATACGAATGTGTCTAATATCTAATGTATCTCATATCTACTCCTTTCCCCCTATCTTCAACACACTAGAGTTTGTTTTCTGTGTAAAAAAAGGAAAGATGAGAGAGAGAGAGCCGGGAGAAGAAAGCACAAACTACGTATATACACATGTGTGCGAGCAAGGAAGAAAAGGAGAACACACCCATTCCCGTAAATGGCAAATAACATAAATCAGAGCTTGTGTACTCAGCAATATAGCAAATGCCAATGCATCAATGGATTTTTTACTCGCACTGTTGTCTCGCTCAGTGGCTCTCTTCCCTTTGCTCTTTGCTCTTGTTGTATACAATGTACGATGGATAGATAGATATTGAGAATTTGGAAAGAAAATCCATAGAAAAACTGAGAAAGACTGAAAGTGAACTCGAGAAAAAGGATAACCTTTGGTAATTTATCACGGTTATTTTCAAACAGGAAAACCGCTCACATTATTTTGCTGTTGCTCTTATGGTTTTGGTTTTAGAGTTTGAACCAAAAGAGAAGAAATCCTTTTCTTGGTTTCCCCGTAATTCTCCAACTAATAACCATTGCAACACTTTAGTGCTTGAACTCTGTACACAAGACAACACACCTAATGACTAATGACAAGTCTGCTACTATGCTTACACGCATACATGGAGTCACCACACACACGCAACATATTATACTCCCTCACACTCAATAATACTCCATACAAAATGCAATGTATTGGGGACGTTCCACATCTAGTCTAAGAAACCGTCTTGATATTTTCTAAAGGCTAAGTTTTACACTACGACGACTTTTGGAAAATCCCGAATTGCCTCAAATACATACATAAGGGTGAAAGTAACTGCATGATGGCCAAGAAAAAAACGAAAAAACTTTCATAAGTTACTGCAGAACAACTCTAATATGCAAACTACAAAAGAATACTCCCTTTCCTTATGAAACTTGAAGATAAAATGATTATGATGTGGGAGAAAATGGAAAAGGTTATGAGGAAATATAATTACCAATAAACGGCTTTTAAAGCAAAAGCTCATAATACCGTATTAAAAAGCAAAACTTATAATTGTTCATACTATAAATGTTTCATCTTTGATATTTGAACAATGGGCGTAGACTGCACCGATAGCTGTGTTCATGGCTAATGGCAGGGTTTAATCGATATTGAAAAAACCTTTGAAAGATACGTACGAGCTCTTCTCCAGCCTTTTTTCAAAGGTTATATACAACCGATGAGAGATGGGTGAGTGAAAGTTATGGCTAATTCTTCCAAAATCTTCGATAAACAGTGTAAAACCTTTGTGTTAAACTGAATAGAAGATTGTTCGGTTCATAAAAATCACAAAGATCATTTAAAAACCTCTTTTTCCGCTGCTCATAATATTCTTTATGTATATTATGTAAAATATAAATCTTGCAATCTGCTTTTTAGCTCATCTTTTCTCCCCTTTTGACATTTTCCTATATTATGGTGTACTGCTCCATGAAGCATGCTTCTGATGCTCATAAAAATTCAAATAGCAAATCCTCGTGAATTGAACAAGATTTGCAACAAATCCATAAAACATCTCCAACTTTGATCCTTCGCCTACAAAATCTCCATCTGACAATCGATTACATCAAAAATATCTGTATACATAGTCTACATGGGAGTCTGTGAGCTTAAACATTCAACGATCAATAAAGAATGTACAATGACTTTGTATAATAATCATCATCATCCATCTCTTTTTTCTCTGGCTCTCTTGCTCTATCTGCTTTCTGGAGAAGAGAAATTGCCGACACATAAAAGGATTTGTATGAGTATGATATTGATGATGAGATTGACGGGTGCATCACCACCGCTATCACATAGACAAATTATATAATATATGATCTCCTGTATATATTTGTATAACTAGTCATATTGGCGAAACTAGAATGAATCCGATTCATCCACGGGGCCGTATTTCTATCTTCTTTACAAACAAGAATCAACATATAACACATACATACTGCATAACAGAGAAAGAATGCGTCTCTACGTGCATATGTGTGACAAAGTAAAAAGAATCGGTTCGGAAACGCAGGCGAAGAACATAAAAGCTCAGCGAGAACTGCTTTCCCAGAAATGTCATTGACAGAAATGTGTGGCCGTAGCAAAGGAGAGAAATAGAGAGATGGGACAGAGTGAGTGAGCAATATTACCCTTGTACAATATCTCCTTGAACGTAACCGTGAAAAATTTATAGATGCACACATATACATGTATTATCCATCATATGTAGCACAAGCCCAAGCTCATCTCTCTAAAGCCATCATAAAACTTCATAGTTGACGGAAAACTTTTCGGGATCGGATGGCATCTATTTCATATCCATCTTTAGATGGAGAGAAGGAAAAAGAGAGTCAAGTCATTCCACCACCCTCTTTTATACTGTCACTGCTCGTCTCAACCAAAACTGTAGCATTTCCAGCCATACAAAGTACTCGAGTAGAAAAATTTTGGGAAGGATCTTTGCTTCATCATCAACCTTGTACATATTGTGTATATATACAACACTTGCATTGTAGCCACACATACATGCATATCTGTTTAGTACAAGCACATATAAAATACAAATTCCTCCGTTTTATTTTTGTCTGTCATTCTAGCGAATATTATTCTCCTTTTGACACTCTTGCATCATTCAAAAAACTTGTCTAACTAAAACAGACCAAGATTGGAATCTTCTCTCAATGTAAAATGTAGCCTCTCTCTCTCTCTCTGTATTCTTGTACATTGTATATTGTTACGTTTACACATACATATATCTCTCATCCTTAGTTAGTAATATATACACACAGAGAATATTGAGAGCAGAAATTATTTCCTCAGTATGTAAAATACAAAAATTATGTGGTACATAAGAAAAGGGCAACATCAACTATTCAGTAATGATATGGCCTAGCATGGAGTGGCATGGCATGGCATGGCATCTTCCTCACTGTATATTCTGTCCTCATCCCGCTGACTCTGTCTTCCCTCGTGATATTTAGACTCGTGACAAGATGATCTTGTCGAAAGGCAAGGAAAACACTGTGTCGACTAACTACCAAGAATCCTGCTACATTCTACACACTCCACGCTCACGAGTGGGGGAGCAAATCAGAGCGAGAGAAGGAACCTTGGTTTTATTGTAAAAAACACCAAAATAGAACTAAAATGCTTTTTTCTATAATTATCACAACACGCCAACATTATTTGTACCAAACTTAGGACTACTGGACAAAACTTTGGAAATTTTGAAGCCATGTCATTTTTTTCATTAATGAAAACTCTTTGTATCTTACAAATGAAATTACATTCTTATTTTAATTCTGTTTACTGAAGTGCAGCTGTCAGTTAAAAATACGATGCAAGAAAGAAGAAGTACATATCATGTTTTTGAGGGCGATTCCGCGGGGAATAGACTTTTTCAATCACATTTTTTATTTCTGATTCAGATTAATTTGGTAGAATGTTCAATTGCAAAAAGCTGCACAAGAAATAAAAATATAATGTAAACAAATTTGAGGAAATACGAATACGAATGCTTGTGATGTGACGACACTTGAAAAAATAAATCACAAACGTGCAGCATATTTAAACATGAATAATGTCTGCATTAAAGAAACTTGTAGTAGACGATGAGATGAACCATGAGATAAAAATATCTTCACTGCACTATATATTATCGATGACAGTGTATTATTTACTGTTGTTCAAAACACCGCATTTTTTACTTATATTTGCCTACACATCCATTGAAAAGGTATTGAGCATTGACTATTGAAAATTTATGATACAGTGAATAGGAAATAGAGCACTTAAATTTTAAGTAGAGATTTCCTACGAACGAGCTTATGTGGGTTCCCAACATTTTCAGTTTTATACTGCACCACATTAAAAGGACGAACTTTTTTTATTGGGGCTCTTATTTTATTATGTAGTATCATGATTATACAGGTCTGTCTATTACAACATGAACCTCCATGCGTCTTAATGCTTAATAAAAGGGTGAATAAAATCAACAGAGAAAGAGAGAAATCCTCTGCTCGAATTCACCTATTCAAATCCATTCTAACCTACAGCCCAAAGTACATGCATACATATGTATCAAAATAATAATAATAATCAACGTCATCATAATAGTGGTGAAAGAGAAGGAGCTGATTCAATTTCAAAAGGTAAAATCAGAACCAGAAGTAGGTTAATAGAAAAAGTTCTTCATTGAATCCAAATCCAAATACACACACATGATTACACAGTGTTATATCTCTCACAAGGACCCAAATTACAACAAGTGAATGAGATTCTTTCATTGAGATTCCCTAACTTAAAGTGAGCATTTATGTATGGATATATGTACAATGTACAAAGTACATACATTGAGCAAATAATACCACAAACTTG
The DNA here is from genome assembly GCA_034698285.1 of Sminthurinus bimaculatus. Taxonomy (NCBI): domain Eukaryota; kingdom Metazoa; phylum Arthropoda; class Collembola; order Symphypleona; family Katiannidae; genus Sminthurinus; species Sminthurinus bimaculatus. The sequence continues at coordinate 2,575 of JAQIVE010004607.1, read as the reverse complement.
GGCCATTCATTCATTCTTTCAATTTTCATTTCCCCATCCTCACCTTCCATCTTTTCATTCAACAAAAAGTCTCCCTTGTCGATGTTAATAATTTTTATTAAACTTTCACTCACTCGAAAAAAAATCAACGATTGAGTATCACATGGAGAAGACCTACAAAGCTGTAGCACAAGAATTAACATCTAAATCTGTTCTCCCTTTTGATTTTCATACATACATATTTTTGCCGTTTTCTGTTTGTTTTGCATGATCCTTCATGGAAATTGAAAACGTGTGCCTTGCCTTTCCCTTCGAGTGCATAACTAAGTACAACTCTTTAAGTCATGGTGAGATAATGAATTGCTAGGAGAAATATGAACTCCCTTCAAAATTGACGTCCCGTCATCCTCCATTTGCTCCAGAGAGAGAGGCAGAAGAAAATGAATATAGAAGAACAAGGGTGTAAAACCCACAATTTATTCCTCCGGGAGATAAATGCACCGTAGAAAAATCCACATGTCTCCTCATCCAATATGTAATAATACTAATACATAGTAAATAATGGGAAACGCACTGGATTTTATTTCTTTCCTCCGGTTTTATTTTTATTCTTATATCTTATACATAATACAATATATTGTGTCCTGTGTATGCAACAAAAGGAAGATTTTCAACAAGAAAAGTATGTACATTATACGCTATACTATTATGGGGCGCTAAACAGGTAGCGGCAGAAAGAGGAACGAGATTTGGTGTAAAGCAAATCAGCTCTAGCATGTAAACAATAGTAAAATCCAAAACCCATCATAAATAAATACAAATTTAATTATAATTAGGCATAAATACCATAGATTAAGGTTATAGTTAGAACCTGTAACAATGTCAAATACTGTGTGTGTCGTATTTGGTTTTTAAACTCGAGAAATAAGTGTAAAACTTTAAAACCAAATGTGAAGATTTATTTTTTTAATTCTAATCTTCATCAAACATGTGCCAGTCATGTGTTTTGCTGCAAACCCAACGGTGTACAATTCTCAAATTTTCTGCACTTAATTTTCGGAACATCGTTATTATCAAAACTCTAGAATTCGAACGCTCAGATTCGTCCGCAATTGATTTTAAAAACTGCGATGAAAAAATACTGTTGTCAAGTTCTCTTCTTCGAAACTCGTAAATTCTTATCATTTACTACAAATGTGAAAATCGAACAACTGTCAGCCGGTTCTGTTGGAAATTCTTTAAGTGCAATCGCAAAATGCAAAAACTGACTGAAATGTATCACAATTTATAATTTGTCAAAAAAGGCCAAAATATCACAAAAATTTCAAAAAAGAAAAAGACTGACCTAAAATTAAGATGCAGAACCCGAAAACAGGTGGGAAAAAAATCGGACGTCCCCATAAACTTGGAAAATGTAGGTGTTTCCTGCAGTTCATAACTCATAAACTATGCTTTATGTTTTATGTCAAGATTTACTTAACGTTGCATACATTTTTTATGAAAACCAATGGCAACCTTCAAAAATTTTACTTTACACCTAAAATTTTTGTTTTTTGATCAGAATGTCTAAGTTCTGGAACTACACGATTAGTCCTTGAGGCAAAAACACTTATTTTTTTGAGTAGAATTCGAAAATATTTAAAAAAAAATTTTTTAATTTTTTTCCTATGCTTCAACATGGGAGTACATACTAAGACTTTTCGTTTTAAATCTTCAAAGTACTATAATCCATGTAACCTTGTCCTAAGGCGTTAAAAGAACAGTTTTTGTTTAAAACTCGTAAAAAGAGGCCAAAATAAAATTTTTAGTATGTATTCCCATGTTGAACCATAGGGGAAAAAATTAAAAAATTTGGTATCAATATTTTCAAATTCTACGTAAAAAAATAAGTCTTTTTGCCTCAAGGGCTAATTGTGTAGATCCAAAACTTAGAGGTTATGGTCAAAAAACAAACATTTTAGCTTAAAATGTTTTGAAAGAAGCTACAAGTTTGCATAAAACGAAAATACAACGTCAAAAGGCATAGAGGTCATCCAAGATCTTTGAAGGTCAAAACTGACCAGCAACAAGCGAATTTGGGGTCAAACTGCGTTGGTTTAATGATAGAAATTGATCATAAAATTCTGAGCCTCCTTGATTTTCGTCAGATCCCCCCCCCAACTTTAAACGTCGTTCGTTGGGATCCTTTGGTGACCTCCGTAGGTCAAAAAACGATATTCTCAGAAAAACCGCTCAACAAACCTTTTTATCCATGATCTAGTTGGTATTTTTCGAAATTTTAGATATTTTGGTCCTATAATATGATTTTCAAAATTTTGGGTACCATTGAGGGTAAAATTTGGTAGTTTTAGTGTTTTTCAGGAAATAACCGATTTGACCTTGAATCGGGGTATAAGGTCAATGAATTTTTGCGGCAACCTTTAAGAATTTGAATTTATTCACGATTTCCAGAAGTTATTTACAAAACTATCGGTTTAACCTGACCACAATCGGTAGTTTTTGTTTTCACTGGTTATCCGGATTCTATTTTTTAAAGCACGCCCACGTGTGTACATTATTGATTATGTATTATTTGAAAATGGACTATTAAATTGAA